>CAUYPK010011814.1:0-72500 GCA_963574355.1 Loris lydekkerianus | reverse complement strand
GCTGATGCCTGGTGGCTCTGTTGGCGCCTTGAGCCCTAGGCATTTGCTAATGGACTGTGGCTGATCCCAAGACTGATTGGCAGCCAGCCCAAGGTCCTCAGGGGAAACCTGGAAATTGTGGTCTCCAGCTTGGAGACACTCTTCCTGCTGGAAGCCATGGAAGCAGGGGCGGGGTGGTCAGGGGGCAGGTTGGGAGGGACTCCAGTTAGCCTAAGGCAGGAGATCTTCCAAGCCCAAAGGTCAGACACAGAGAGGAGGGGAGGTGAAACCCCTTTTACCTCCAGCCACCTGGATGGAACATGAGGTGAGGTTTGCACACAGCGGAATCTGGAAAGCTGTCTAAATGCTGACTTACTCTGTCTTGCTCTCCTGGGCTGGCCAGCATGACACCTCCCTCCCACTGCAGGAGTGATAGCAGAACCAGTAAGATGCTCAAAAGTCTTCTCAAATAACACATTGCAGAGGAGTGATCCTAAGACAAGCCAGGCTCCCATTACTCCCAGAACAGAGGAGAGAGGAATTAACCCCTCTGCAGATCTCTGAGGGGGGAAGGCTCCCCAGCTGTTGGGAAAGGGCTTTGCAGGCCCAAGGCACAGCATGGGAAAAGGAATATGTGTAAGAACAAGTAGGAGATAGCACAGGGAATTGGAAGGTAGAGCATTAGGGAGGGATGTTAGACAGGCAGACCTTGAAAGTGTTACAGAATCCTTAGGCCTTGCCCAGTTGACCTTAGGGATCCATTGAAGGTTTTAAAAAGGGCAGTAGAGGGGAACCTGAGGTCTGTCCAGAATCATGGCTCTTTCTTAAGCACACCAGGCAGGGCAGAGGGCAAATGCCAAACTGATGCTTCTGACCTTTTTCTAGGACATCCAATATTTATGTGCTGTGTGCATCACCCAAATTTT
The DNA here is from genome assembly GCA_963574355.1 of Loris lydekkerianus. Classification (NCBI taxonomy): domain Eukaryota; kingdom Metazoa; phylum Chordata; class Mammalia; order Primates; family Lorisidae; genus Loris; species Loris lydekkerianus. The sequence continues at coordinate 71,595 of CAUYPK010011814.1, read as the reverse complement.
CTTCGTTTACCCAAAAGAGTGTGAAAAAAGCGCTTTAGGAAACTGCTATAAATCCAGTGCAAGTCACCATGGTAACCTGATTAGCAGCTAAATTAAGTTCATGATTAAGAAGAAATAAATAAAAATAACTCTCCTCCTTGGCTGGGGCTACCCACTGGGCCACTGGCAGCCAAGCAGATGCTAAGTGGTTGGAAAGGAAGGGTGTAGGCCTGGGACGGGCTGGAAGAGAAGTTAGGGCAGGGGAGGGAAGGGAGGATTTGCTACAGGAAGGGAGAAGCCCAGTTGCTAACACTCTCTGGGAGTTGATGGAGCCCCTGGCGGCCAGGCCGGGGAGTGCAGGCTGCAGAAAGCAATGATTTTCACCACTAGGGTCCCATGCTCTCCAAGCTTGCCTTCTTGATGCCCTGGACCAGTGTTCGTTTGCCTGAGCATCATGTCCATGCATTTCCTCACCTTCAGTGTCAGGGCCCCTGGTGCTAGGTGCGAGGGACCCTGAAATGAGTCAGATCTGGTTTTGGTCCTAGAGAGGCTGAGTTTGGGGGTCGACACAGATATAACAGATACTTTGGACACAGTGTATATGAGGTGCTATAGAAACATGGGGGACTTCCTGGAGGAGGTGGTGCTCAAGAAGAAGACAGCTAGGAGGCTGCTGGAGAGTGCGTACTTCAGGTGAGCATTCTGGGTCTTCTGCTTAGAGCTGATCAGCTGGCATCAGCCCTGATGAGACCAGAGGGCCTTCTTGGGGGCTGCACTGTTAACACAATCCAGAGACACTCAGCAGGAGGGGAGGGTGCAAAGAGAGAAATAAGGTTCCCATTACCTTTTCGAGTCCTCCTCCTGGCCAAAGCAGTCTAGAGCAATGGTTAGGGTCAAACAGGCTTTCTTTTCTGCCACTTACTACTGTGGCCTCTGGCAGATGATTTAATTTGTTTGAGCTTCAGCCCTCTTTGCCTGTAAAATGGGTTAATAATGATAATAGTACCTATCTCATAAGGTTATTGTGGGAGGACTAAGCAAGAGGATGCAAGGTACATATAGCCAAGTCCCTTACATGCAGAAAACATGTAATAGATGCTTGTTGCTACTAACTTTATCACCTGGGGAAGTCTGCTTTGATTGATTGGAAGGAGGAGGTGGGGTGGTTGTGGAAGGATGCTGCATAGGGAGCATAACAGACTGATGATCCCCACTGCCACCCCTCTGTCTCACCGGGGTGTCTGAGCTGTGGCTGTGCTTCCTCCCAGGCACTCCCAGCCACCAAGTCTCCTTTCACAAGTATGAGGCCCGTATTGCAGTCTCAAGGTTCTTCCCGGCTTCTTTTTATCCTTCACAGATGTTTTCCCCATAAACCTCCCATACATCTAATCCTGTTTTGCTTTCTGCTTCTCAGAAGATTCAAAACAACACAGAGGGTCTCAGAGGAGGAGTCCCACAGGTGGGTGGTAGTAGAGGTAAGAAGGAGACCCAGTCATGGATCACACAGCTGTCCATAGGGGTGGGGTGGCAGGGCCCTCAAAGACTCTGGCAAAGAAGTGCCACTCTCTACTGATGTCCTGCCCTCAAGTGTGTGTGTGCACATGCATGTGCTCCCGTGTATGTGGCCCCCAAACATGCTTCCATCAGTGTACTGACCATAATGTACTGAGAAAAATCTATTTCCATCAGACATTGAACTTGTCAGTTTTTGTTCTCAGCACTTAGGTCTGCAGAAGTCCTCGGGCATAGTAGATGCTCCGTCAAAACAACAACAAAAAAAAGACAAAATGGAGCCCCACTGGTACCTGTACCCATCTCAGGTTTTTTGGTGAGTCAGTTTTGTTTTCATTTCATTTTGAATTGCATTGTGTTAGCCTATTTAAGCTTTTTAGCCCTTGGTTTTTGTGACAGAGACATACATGCACAGATGTATGTGTATATCTTAGCGCCTGCACAGAAGGGTGACAGCAGCTTTGTCTCAGAGGCCCCGCCTGCCCGCAGACCCTTCATCCTGCCCCCTTGCCTTTGCGGAGTCCTCGCCGTTCCCTTGCAGAAAGGAGCTTGGAGTCTCTCAGCTCAGCGAGTCTGGATGAATCTTCTCGGGGTCCTTTGCCCCTCTCCTCCCACCTCGGGCTCTGAGCTCCTTCCCCCTGATTTCTCCCCTCCCTGCTCAGCGAAATCAGGGAAGCTGCAAACCCAACCCTTACATCAAAAGGGAATTTGAAAAATACTTGGAGCAAAAACTGCTAACTGTGCATCCTTGCTGTGAGCTGGCTCTGATATTAAATCAGGAAATGGCACCGAACAGCCGCTCCAAACACAGAAACAAGGGTTGTCAACACAGAAACCAAAAGCAATCTCTAATGGGCAGAGGTGAGCAGGACCTGGCACCAGGCCGGGAGAGGGGCCTGAAACCCAGGAAAGGACTCCTGAGCTTGACTTGTCTGTGCCACCTCACCAGCATCCAGACTGGAGCCCGGCTCACAGTCCCTGGTATTGAGCGTAAATGTCTCCACGAGAGATGATTGAGGATTAAACATGTGGCTTAAATGTCTTTGAGAGTCTCCTTTTCATTTCCACAAATATTTACTGAGTGCTTACTACATGCCTGGCGGTGAACAAAAATGGCGCCTGCCTGTGTGGAACTGACCTTCTAGCCCTCAGGATAGAGCTCTGACTCTTTGCCGTGGCATTCAAGGCCCTTTAAGTGCTGGCTCTAGCAGGGGCTTCCAGCTCTGTCTCCACCCTCTCTGAAAAAGCTCTCTAAGTGCATCAGCTGGTGGCCTTGCCCTAAGCCTTTGTTTGGACTGTTCCCATCACCAGATCTTCTGGCTTTCTGTGTTTGGCAAATTTCTGCTCAGCCTTCAAAGCTTTAGTCAGGTGTCACTTCTTCTCAGTAGCTCTATCTGACACCCTTCCCCTTTCCCCACCTAGAAGGAAGGGCTCATTTGCCTGCGCCATGGATGCTTTGCCATCGCAACACCTTTCCTTGACAGTGGGAAAGTTTACAACTTCCTGGAGGAAGAAAGAAACCAGGTTCATCCCCAAACCCTCATCTCTTAGCATATAAAACTGACACAAAAATGAAAAACCTTGATAAAATCCACTGTTAGTGTGGCTTTGGGGAAACAGTTACCTGATGGAAATTAAATTGGTACCATCTTGTTAGAGGATAATTTATCTGTATTAACACCGAAAATATATACATCTTTTGAGGCAGCAAAAATTTCATTTTTTGCTTTCTAGAGAAATGCTTGTACACCGTGAAAAAAAGGAGCAGGCAAAAGTCTGTGAATCGCAGCATTGTTTGCAATATCAAAAGATTAGAAATTGCTCAAATGTCCATCAATACAGCTAGGATAAAAAGGCACAGGGCACCCACCGGACAGAATGCTATATGCATTACTTACAAAGAGAAGATCTCCATGTATTGATAAAGAAGTTGCTGAGTAAAAATAAAAAGCAAGCAGTCAGTGTAGACATAAATGTTAAAACTATTTTTTTTTTATTTTTTCACAATGAGAAAGTTGTCTTATATCATTGATTTTAAAAAGAAGAAATGGAACCAGGTGCAGCGGCTCACACCTGTAAAACTAGCATTCTGAGGCCAGTGGATTGCTTGAGCTCAGCCGTTCAGAGACCAGCCTGAGTAAGAGCGAGACCTCGTCTCTACTAAAAATAGAAAAACTAGCTATATATTGTGGTGGCCACCTATAGCCCCAGGACTCAGGAGGCTGAGGCAAGAGGATCTCTGAGCCCAAGAGTTTGAGATTACTGTGAGCTGTGAGGATGCCAAGGCATTTTACCCAAGGTGACAGAGTGAGACCCTGTCTCAAAAGAAGAAGGAGAAGAAGAAAAAATGGGGGGCGGGGGGAGCCTGAATGAGGATAGTGGCTCCTGGATGAATTGCACCTGGGCTTTGGCACAGCCAAATAGCCCCAAGCAGCAGATCCCAAGGCATCAGCAGGTGCCACCTGTGTACTGTGCCCAGAAGTTTGCTCCCCAAGCTGTGAGAAGCATGTGGGAGGCAGCTGGAAGAGCATCCAGACAAAGGAGGAAGAAGGCAGGGAGGCTGGTGGTGTGGGATGAGACACACCATACAGATTTCTCTGAGTGGGTCGCTGGTCTCAGGAGTGAGGAAGATTGGTTCAGTAATGACCGTTAACTAAGGGAGAGCAGGGGTCTGTGCAGAAAAGGCCAGAGAATTCTGAGACATCCCTCTGCAAACAGTGTCAGTGTTAACCTAATTGTTCATTCATTCTACTAGTATAATTGAGTTCCTCCTGGCATGGGCAATGCACTGGCTATGAGGGACACAGAGACACTCAGTTCCTGAAGATTTCCTTCAGGAGCTCATGGTCAAATTCCTTCTAGTTTCTCAAAATGTTTCTTGGTCTCCACGCATCAGAATTACCTAGAGAACTCGTTAAAACGCAAATTGCCAAATTTTATTCACACCTGCAAAATCAGACTGTAGCTCAGGAACCTGTGTAACACATTTTCTCAAGTGAAAAACATTTGGACTTGGTGACAAAACCATTTTCTTGAACTTTCCTGTGTTGAAGAAGGGAGGAATGGAGGTGGCAGCTCTGCCATATGATTCCAGTGTGTGTGATTTTCCTAGAAAGACCAGGACCTTGTGATTTCCCTACTCCTATGTCCAGATTCATTCAAGTCCCCGAAAAGCCTGGGAAGATCCACAGACCATCTCTTCTGTTTTAAGTTCTTCAGAAACAAAGACTGATTCATTCTAGGGGGGGATAATGGCATGTGCAAAGGCCCTGTGGCAGAATGCAACGTGGATTGTGGAAGAGCTTGAAGAAGTTGATGGGCTTGGAACATGGTGAGGGGGATTGCAATGAAAGATGAGGTGGGAGAAGTTGGCAGGGACAGATCACCCTGGGCCTGAAGACTATGCTAAGGAGTTTGGTTCTTTTTTCAAGTATTTAAGCCAGGCGGTAGGTGGAGGGGGAGACAGAATGATCAGATTCATATGATATAAAAACTGGCTCCACTGACTTGTGGAGAAGTAGAATCTCTTCACAGCCTCTACAGCCCTCTAAACAAAAGATGGGTGTGACTTGGATGAAGGTAAAGAACCAGAGAGATGATGAGGTAGAAGAATAAACACGCAGATGATAGGCTATGGGAAGTGAGAACCTCAGCCCTGGGGAGCAGTAATGAGGCTTCAGAATCTCTAATATTGGCTCTGGGATCATGACTGGGGAACGTGAAGTGGTGGGAGGGGAAATGTCCTGGTCATCCTTCACGAAACAGTGGCTTTGGGTGTAGGTGAGCTTCTCATCAGCTCTGAGCTTCCACTGTCTTTCCCCTGGTATTTAAGAGGTGGATTAAGTGGGGACTAAGGTCAAACTTCAACCAGAGGCAGAACCAAGGATCAGGACAAAGGATCAGGGTCAAGATCAGAGGTCAGGCTGATCTCAAGGGTAAAGGACAGGTTGAGAGTACTCTGCAGAAATCTCTCTCCTTTGGCTTACATTCCTGCCTTGGTTTCTCTCCCCACACACATAGTTGGGAATAAAAACAGAGAAAGGGAAGGAGTCCAGGATGAGCAGCTGCCATTGAGGAGAAGGCATGTTAAATGCTGCCCTTGTAATTGAGTTCTCAGTAGGGACTTGATGCTTGGTAGAGGCTCTGCCGCCGTGACCTGAAAAGAATCCCCTATCCTGTGCAGAGTTGGAAATTCTGACTCTGGGAACAGCCAGAGAACTGTGCTGACACCTGGATCCCCTCGGATGCTACCCAGGTGAGATAGAGCACTGTACTTCATGGTCTTCACTTGGGACCAGAGATTTCAGTTCATTCCTGCTGTGTAACTTTAAAGATACCCTTTACCCTCTCAAGCCTCATTCTTTGTGTAAAATGGCGATAATCCTGCCCATCTCACAGGGCAGCTGAGGACTGAATGAGCTGATTTACATAACGCTCCGGGACACTGCTATGTCTGTGTATCCAGCCACCTATCTCCCTGCCTGCCCACCTATCTTTGAAGAATAGGGAAAATAATAGTAGAATTATGAGAGTTGAATGAAAATGTGAATGATAAAAGGCTTTGCAAATCCCTGTACAAATGAGAGTGAATACAATGATCAAATATCCCATCTTATTGGAGGCAATACTGCCCAGTGGTTATTCAGGGCAGTGCTGTCCAATAGAAATAGAAAGTGAGCCTCATAAGTAATCTAAAATATTTTAGTGGTCATGTCAAGACAAAGTAAAAAGAAACAGACTCGCCGATTTTGATGATGAAACCCCACTCCCCAGTGTGTATGGGGGAGGAGAGGGTCCCTGGCCCCAGGGAGGCAGCCAGGATACCGGCTCTGCAGACTCAGTGTAACTCTGGTTTCCTTCTGCCAAAAGGTTACCAGGGCCCAGAAACCTAAGAATACCTTTTTTGCCGGGGTGGTGGGGGACGACAGTGGTTGTGTGGGGCAGTGAAAGTGGAAGTGACAGTTGCCTTTGGGAAAGAGGAAAAGGAAAGGAGGGAAAAAACCCACAAACAAAAACCCTCTTGCCCCCCTGCCTCTTGTTGGAAGTCACAGACCTTTGGGCGCTCCTGGGGAGTAGGAGCAACAGACTCCCTGTCCAGCAAGCCACAGAAAAGGGGCAGAGAACTCAGGCTCCTTGGAAAAGACAGGTGACACAACATCTGGGTGATGAAAACGGAGCAGGTAGGGTCCTGAGGAGGGCAGTCTCCGACTCAGGTCCCTCCCTGTCCCTCGGGACCGCTGGACTCTGCTTGGGGTCCACAATAGGAGCACTCTGCAACCCCCTCTGGCTCAGCGCTTGGGCTGGAAGCTTCAGGCTCCCGCATTCTGCGCGCTGCGCCTCCTCACCCAAATGCATGCACACTTTCTGTGAGCCTCTAACTGCACCCAAGCGTGCTCAGAGCCGCCTGCTCGTTCACCCACAACCTGCAACCCTCCGGGAAACGACGGGTGAAAGGCACACCTACTGCTGAATCTGGCTGCCAGGAGCGCCGTGCTGGTGTGCAGGCGCGCCGGAGGGTGGCCGCGGAGCCCTGTCGAGTTATCCCGTTGGCTGAATAGGGGTGGGTGAGAACAGCGCTGGGAACCTCTAATCTGAAGCTGGCAGCAAGCTTCGCGCTCCCCTAGGGAATAACCTCGAGTGCCCGAGGCTCTGGGGGCTGCAGAGCTTTCTCCAGCGCCGTCTGTAACTGAAGAATCCCTAGGTGGAGCATCTCCAACGCCCAAGGCTGGGTAGAAAGGAGGGCGGCTTTTGAGTGAAAGTCTCAAACTGGAGTTTTGGCGGCTGGAGACCACACATTGTACAATGACCCGGCTCCGCGCAGACCCCAGCTTGCCTTTAAGGAGGCTGGGACTTGGCGCGCTGCTCCTGTCTCCCCTGGCCTGTTTGCTTGTCCTCCACTTCTTACTTCTCCCACCATCTTTCCTTTTTTTCTTTCGGTGGGTCAGACTCCCAGTCAATGGGCACACAGCAGCACCGCCGACCTCGCCTGTCTTTGAGAGATTAGGAGCAACCTCGGGGCACCGCTGTACACCCTTGCCTGGGGGTCGCGTGCGGACAAGCAGCGGCCAGGGGTAGTGGGGAGACGGCGCGCGGTGGCGGCCAGAGTGGGGGAGGCGGCCGGCCACCAAACCGGGTGGGCAGCTCAATTCTGCAGGCACCTGCGTGTCTCCCTCACACACCGGAGCCGGGCAGGGGTGGGGCTGTTTTCTATAGTTGGTTTTTTTTGGTAGCGGGGTGGAGAGAGGAGGGAGTGACGACGATGGGAAAGCCGCTAAGAAAGGGACGTGTGGGGAGGTGAACCTAGGGAGGACAGAACTACAACAGAGACAGAGGCACGGTGACAAAGATGATCTCGCTTTCCCAGACAAAGCCTGTCTTAGAGAGGCAGGACGCCCATAGAAGAACCAGGGTTTGGAACCACAGAAATCCCCAGGGCCAGGAAGAGCCACACTATTGAAATTCGGGTTTCAGTCCTCGACGGCCAGGGTCAGGCAGACAGGAGGGGACACGTTGGCTGGGGATGGAGCCGGCCGGCTTTCCTCGGGGCCCACTCAGAGGGCGGCAGCGTCAGACACACTCCGAAGCTGTGGGTCTCTCAGGACTGGGGAGGGAGGGCTCTGCGGGCTTGAGCTCAGCTGATACCAGAGAAACCTGGTGTGTTTGTCCCGCAGCTGAGGCAGGAGCCACAGTCTGCACAAACTGGTCCAGTCCAGGGTTGTCTAGACATGTCCCCCACGGAGCCACGACCCCAGTGTGTGCTCGCTGCGTGGGAAGATGGGGACTCTTACAGGGGCGGTCGCTGCCGCCAACCCCCAGCTCCAGGCAGGAGCGGTGCATGTCCCCCGCCCAGGCCCAGGCCGAGGCCCAGGCCCAGGCTCTCCCAACCCGGCTGCGCCATCATTTCAGTGGAGAGCCCGCTTCTCAGAGAGGGTTGCAGACCAGCTCTCCCAGCATTTCAGTTGCCAATGCAAATCTTTGTTTGCAAGTTTTAGTTAAAACACAATCATTCATTTTATTAAAACTAGGCGGTCTAAGACCACACCCTACGCCAGCCTTCCCAAAGGCGCAAGAGAATAGAGGGTTTACCGGCTAACTCTTAAAAAAAAAAACCTGTCCGCGTCCGCATCGCTGTGGCCCTCTTGACCCCTGCGCGCGGCGTCGGTGCAGCGGCCCGACACACTCACCCAGGGCGCGCTTCTCCCGTCTCTCGCCGCGCGCGCCCAAAGCTGGAAAGCAGAAGACAACGCGGGAGGCGGGTCAGGTCTCCGGGTCCGGCGAATTCGCGTTTTATCCGGCGTCAGCGCTGGGGCAGGGTCTGCGGAAAAACTCCTTAACTTTGGCCATCCCGGACCGGGGTAGGGCGGGTGAACAGCGCCTAGCTCTGTCTGGATGCCTAGTGCGGCGCGCTCCAAGTCACTCCGTCTGCGCTCCGGGAAGATTTCTCATCGGACTTCCCTGGGCCCATCAACTGTGGCGTTTCCACTTTGGGCCACCGGCCCTTCCCCACCCAGGTCTTTCTAGCGTGGGAAGTCACCGACGAGCACCCATGAAGGCTGATGAAGTACAGAATTTTAGCAGGGACGATCAGCACTGGATTCGCGGCCCAGTGCGAAGGCCGGACCTGAGGACCTGTGCGTGGCTCGAAGGAAACCTGTCCTGGGTTCTGGTACACACACAACCTGCGATCTGGGCTGGATCGGGCCAGGTAGAGAGACCTGACTGTGTCCGAGGCGCCGTCCAAGCCTTCCGGCAGTGGGCCGGGTGGTTGGGGGCGCCTTTACGCACCGTGGCCACTTGGGGTCGCACTTTATGTCTGTTTGAGCCTCTCCGCCTCTGGCTGACGCCGACATCTGCTTAATCGTTATAAAACGTTCAAACAAAAACAGGGCCCATTCCCCAGCAGCGCAGAGCCACTCGAGCACGGTCCTGAGCCGGCCTCCGTCCGAGCTTCTGGGCGCTCACGGTTCCGTGAGTCTCACGGTGTAAAGGGATTCAGAGCCTTTTGGAGGATTCTTTCCCAGTTGCCTTCACCGTGAGCTTTGGGGGTGGGGTGAGCGCGGGAGCCGCGGGGCCCAAGGAGTCGAATCTCAGGGCTCGACCACCGCCCCCGCTAGGAGGGCAACGGCTGTCTCCTGTACGGGGAAAGGTCCCCCTGAGGTGAAGAGTTGTGTCTGAACAGAACTCTCCGAGCTCCATTCCCGCCCTTCCCAACACACAAATAGGCGCAGACCTCCCCTTACGACCACTTACGACCCACACTCGAACGGCCAGAAGCCGCGAGGACGCACAGAGCGTCGCCCACTAGGCGGGGGCCGCTGGGGAACAAAGGGCAGGGAGACGTTGTCCTGGAGCTCATTCTGAGTCTACTTGGGGGTGACACTGACTGGGGATGGGGGTGCAAGGGATATCGAGAAAGGAGAGCGGGTGAGGGAGTGGAAGTGCTGGCGGCTTGGCCCGGAGGTGGGGCGCGCACGCAAGGCGAGAGTGCGGGGGCCGGGACCTGGAGAATGTGGGGGGTTGGGCCCAGGCCGTCCGTCCCACTCTGCTCTAGCTCCCCGCCAGGCCTCCGTTGCACCCGGGCAGCTCGGACCGCCAGTCAGCTGACGCGAGGGGCGGGGGAGCTGTCAGGCGCGCCCCGCCCTGCGCCCTGGGCCGCCGAGACGTGCAGCTATTGGCCAGCGCGCCGGGCAGCCGGGGCCCCCGCGCCCCTGTGACATCAGAAGGCGATAAAAGGCAGCGGCGGCGCCGGATCCGGCACAGCTGCACAGCCAGGCTGCGAGCGGCTGCAAGAGAGAGAGCTTAAGCGCAAGAGAGCTAGAGAGCGAGCGGCGGGCACTCGCCCCACGCCTCCCCTCCACCCCACCGCGCGCCCGGCTTGCTCCTCCACCCCGCCCGGCTCGACCCGGCTCGGTCCTGCTGCAGGCATAGCCCCGAGCTCCGGGGCCGTGCAGGCAGACTCGGGACTCTCCGGCTCGCCGCCGCGTCCCCAGACAAAGGCTTGGCCGGCCGCCCCGGCCCACTACGCCCTCGGCTCCCCGCCTCCCCGGCTCGCCGCTCTTCGCCCCCGCGCTTGGCTCGGCGCTCCCCGGCCGGCCGCAAAGTTTCTCGGGCGGCAGCGGCGGCTGCGCCCCGCGTCAGCGATGGCCGCGGACCTGAGCATGGGGCCAGAGCTGCCCACCAGCCCGCTGGCCATGGAGTACGTCAACGACTTCGACCTGCTCAAGTTCGACGTGAAGAAGGAGCCTCTGGGGCGCACGGAGCGTCCGGGCAGGCCCTGCACTCGCCTGCAGCCGGCCGGTTCCGTGTCCTCCACACCGCTCAGCACGCCGTGCAGCTCGGTGCCCTCGTCGCCCAGCTTCAGCCCGACCGAACAGAAGACCCATCTCGAGGATCTGTACTGGATGGCGAGCAACTACCAGCAGATGAACCCCGAGGCGCTCAACCTGACGCCCGAGGATGCGGTGGAGGCGCTCATCGGCTCGCACCCAGTACCACAGCCGCTGCAGAGCTTCGACAGCTTCCGCGGCGCGCACCACCATCACCATCACCACCATCCTCACCCACACCACGCGTATCCAGGAGCCGGCGTAACCCACGACGAGCTGGGTCCCCACGCGCACCCGCACCACCACCACCACCACCAAGCGTCGCCGCCGCCGTCCAGCGCTGCCAGCCCGGCGCAACAACTGCCGACCAGCCACCCCGGGCCCGGGCAGCACGCGGCAGCCTCAGCGACGGCGGCGGGCGGCAGTGGCAGCGTGGAGGACCGCTTCTCCGACGACCAGCTCGTGTCCATGTCGGTGCGCGAGCTGAACCGTCACCTGCGGGGCTTCACCAAGGACGAGGTGATCCGCCTGAAGCAGAAGCGGCGGACCCTGAAGAACCGGGGCTACGCCCAGTCATGCAGGTATAAACGCGTCCAGCAGAAGCACCACCTGGAGAATGAGAAGACGCAGCTCATTCAGCAGGTGGAGCAGCTTAAGCAGGAGGTGTCCCGGCTGGCCCGAGAGAGAGACGCCTACAAGGTCAAGTGCGAGAAACTCGCCAACTCCGGCTTCAGGGAGGCGGGCTCCACCAGCGACAGCCCCTCCTCTCCTGAGTTCTTTCTGTGAGTCGTGGCGGGTCCTGGTCCCCGCCCTTGCCCCAGCCTGGACTCCCCGTCCCGTGTCCCCCGTCCCGGACTCCCCTGGACCCCGTCCCTACCGCGGCCCCAGCCTTGACTTGTTTGACTTGAGCGAGAGGGAGGAAGGGCGCGCGCGGGCGGGCAGGGGACCTTGGCTAAGGCGAGAGTAGCGCACGCCAGCGCTGCCTCCTAGACTTGAGCCAGAGAGAGACAGACGAGGGCGTGGGAGGTGCGGGAGCAACTTTTCTCCAGGTTGGAGGGCGGCGAGGTATAGTCCCCACGAGTCCCAAGGCGGTCCGGAGACTCCAAGAGGCTTTCTGAACTTTGCGCGTTAAGCCCGGGCCACTGCTTTGCCGCCCAGAGCGCAGCCAGCCCCAGGAAGAGAGCAGCGAGGAGAGGAGAGGAAAGGAGAGGAGAGGGACTCTGGCGTCCCGGCAGGCGCGAGGCGAGCTGAGCAAAGGAAGGACAGACGGACCTATCCACTCAGAGTCCAGAGAACACTGGCTCTCAGCCCTGAGACACGGGCCTCAGTTAGGACGTGCCGCGCGCGCAAATCTCATCAGTTTTATTGCCTGCTCGATTATATAGAAAAAATACGAAAATCTGCATTAAAAATATTAATCCTGCATGCTGGACATGTATGGTAATAATTTCTATTTTGTACCATTTTCTTGTTTAACTTTAGCATGTTGTTGATCATGGATCATAAATCCCCTTGTTTCTTTGGGTGAGAAGGGATCGCAGTTCCGAAACTCCAGCGGCTGCAGTGCCCGGTTTCAGTCGGCTTTTGGCTTGTAAATACCCGCCCCGCCAAACCGTTTAGAAAACGTGGCAACAAGCTGAGTGTCTTTGTTTGGGTTTATTATTAATGGCATTTTTTTGTTTGTAAGTAAAAAAATAAAAAAATTAAAAAAAGAAGAAGAAGAAAAGAAAGAAAAAGAAAGAAGAAAAGGAAAAGAAAAAAAAAGTTACGGGCATTTTGCATCAGGAAACAACTTTGTCTTGGGGCACCTTCGGAAGTTGCATGTTTTCCTCTCTTCTCCTATCCCCATTTGGTCCTCTTTTCCTTCCAGCTTTAGTTTTCTATGTTGTTGGTGTCCAGAGAGGACCGTTGCAGTCCCAAATCCCCAGTACAAGGGCAGGGGAGGGCAGCCGCAGAGTTTGGCACCTTGGAGGCCCTGGTGTGCACTCCCTCTGGGCCTTGTCTTATGGCTAAATTGACACCCCTAACAAGAAGAAAGGAAAATATATCTTTTTTGTTTTTTTATTGTAACCAGAATCACCCAGGGTCTGTTTGAAACCTCCCAGGCCTGCTCTCAGGGTAATTGGCAGAGCCACCCCTGACACTGGCCAATGTTGACTAGAGCTTGCATAAACCAACCTCCATGCTCAGAATGTACCAGAAACCCAAACATTGGCAAGTAATTTTGCAACTTTCAAGTGTGTTCTTTAGATCAATGCATTGTGTTTCTTTCTTTGCTTTTGAGATAATGGAAAGAGTAATTGGTGGTATCCCCCTCCTCCTTCAGTTGTATAATAGTTATAGGGAAGATCTGGGTGTTTTCCTTTATTATTACTTTTTATTTCCTGCAGGTCAGTAAAAGGATTTAAGTTGCACTGACAAAAATACCAAAATAAAAGTGTCTTTTTTAGTTCCCATTTGAAATAGCTGGCGCTGCTGGCCAGATGCATTTTTGAGTTTGTATTAGTTGATAAATTAACAGTAATAACAAGATTGTATGAACCGCATGGTGCTTGCAGTTTTAAATATTGTGGATATTCGTCCTGCATCAGAAACGAGCTTCGGTTTTTACAGATTCAACTGTGTTGAACTCAAACTTGCTGCAACAGAAATTGTTTTTATTTCATGTAAAATAAGGGATCAATTTCAAACCCTGCTTATGATATGAAAATATTAAAACCTAGTCTATTGTAGTTTTATTCAGACTGGTTTCTGTTTTTTGGTTATTAAAATGGTTTCCTATTTTGCTTATTAAAACCATGGAAATGGTGTTTATTTAGAGGACTGTGTTTGAATGACTTGGAGTTTCTTCTCTTGCCTCTTTAAGAGTCACACCGACCTTGGGGCAGCACTCTCACCTACAAATCTCTCTTTGAGTGTCTAAGTGTGTGTACTTGAGTCTCAAGCATGTTCTCTGCTTCTCACCCTAGGTACAGCCCCAGGTCAAGAGCGGTTTGTGAGATGAGTGGGTGCAGGTCCGAAAGGCCTTGTGGTCCCTGGGCATCTACCACCATTTCAGCCTTGGCCCTTGAGACTGAACTGCTAGTTTGCTTGCTCTGAAATAGTAATTAATGAGACCAGGAAGCCAGGAATTGCCACCCTGATGGTGAAGCAGAGTCTCTTTAGTGTCCAGGCCCAGCCAAGCACTGCTGTCATCCTCCTGCTTGAGCTGAAAAATCTCGTTTCTCTGCCGAGTGCAGCTCTCTGGGTGCAGCTGGAGTTGCCCAGAGCTGGAATGCAGAATGTCCCCTCTAAATAAGAGCCTATCCCCTCCCCCTTAAAACTGGTGGTAACAGATATAACCCAGCATCAGATTTCGAAGTGTGGAATTTTCCAGAGAGGAAGCCCCTCTGGGTGGACTTTTTTGGGGTAGTATGCCCAGGCTGGCCGGGAGCCCTCAGGGCCACAGAAAGGTGCTGCATAGCTGGGGCTGGTTTCATGATTCCTCACTTTGGGGGCTGGATGGCGTTCAGGGGTCATCATCTGGTAGAGTAGGCTGGACATCTCCGACTGGGAGGTGGCCCTAGAACCTTTCCTTTTTTGATTCCTGAAAGAGTGGTGCACAACTAGGTCACCCCCAACCCCTTCTGTTTTCCTTGGGATCCTGTCTATGACTCAGGGTTGGCCTCAGACACTTTTGGGAGGTAGAGTAGGGAGAGTCTGGTGTTCCTTTGGTAATGGCTAGCTTCGAGAGGCTCCAGCCTCCTCAGACTCTACAGCTGCAGTCTGGGAGGCTCAGCGTTTCAGCCCTCTGGTTCTCTGGCACAGAGTTCTTAAGGTGGGGTTTCAGGACCCGAAGCAGAAGGTGTAGGACACCCAAGCAGGAGCAGAGTGGAGGTTGTGAGAAGCTGGAGAGAGTAGAACTAGCAGGGAATTGATTTTGGCCTGGATCCCTGGAAACCTGAGGGGGTGGTGGCTGGGGTCTGGAGAAGACGTCGGGGACCAAAATATTAAGGGCAACAGTAATAATTCACATTTATGTAGGGCTTTAGTGTCATTCAGTTGGAGACACTGTAGCTTGAATTTAATTCCAAGGCCCAGTTCATTTCACCACCCAAAAGACGCCTGGCAGGAAGGCTCTGGCTGTGATCTGAGAGGAGGAGGCAGCTAAGCCTGGCTGTGGGTAACTGCTGACTTGCCCACCGTCCAAGAAGCCCAGGGGGTATGATTTGTCAGGTAATTGCATATGCAAGTGCTCCTGCTCAGAACATGCCCATGGGTACAAATGTGTCCCCCTTAGGGCAAAGAGGCCTCTCTGGAAGAAACTCCTGCTGTCTAGCTCCAGAGACCACCAGGGATCACAGAGTCCTGGCAGTGGAGGCCTTAAACCAGTGGTGACCCAGTTCCCTTTGGAAGTGTCCTTGCAGCCTGGCATCCTCCATCCTCAGCCTCTGAGCTGGAGAGGGTTGCAAACTCCAAAGCCCTGGTCTTCCCTCCCCAGATCACAGAGGCTGAGACACTCGCCCAGTGACCAACACCATCACATTGCACCCAGAAGACAAGGCGGCTCAGACCAGTTCAGAGTGAACAGCTGCGTCTAGGAGACTCTGACAATTTCACGACACAGTCCTGGTGACACTGACACACAGGCACTTACGCCTTGCACCCGTGTTGATGCCCACCAAGGCAGAACTCTGCACCGACTTAGCAAGTGAACGCTAACGCGGCCCGGGACGCAAGCGGGCGAGCGCTGGGCAGAGCCCGCAGCTCCTCAGAGGAGACTCCAGGGCAAGCTGGGACCACAGGCAAGCCCTGGCCACGTCTCCGCCCGCAACCTGCAGCCCCGACCTTGCCCCAGACTTGGTGGCCACTGCCCAGGAAAATCGAACTGGGTCTTGAGGCCCTTGGGCTCGGTCGCACTCAGGGACCCTCCAACCTTCATACTCTTGATATTCCCACCGCTCATCGTGGCTCCCCGGCTGCTTGCAGTCCTCTCCGTCCCTAGAGGAAAACCCTCCCAGCGTCAGGAGCCTTCCAAGCCAGCACCGGTCCCAAGTAGACAGGCTGGCGCCTGCACCCCGACACGCGCGCGGAGGCAGACACAGATTCCAGGACGCACACGGCGGACGCACATAGGCCACTGGACCCGGGCTTCGCTTCGCTTCGGGTCGCGTCCCTGGCTGGGGTGACCAAGGTCCTGGGCGGTGCGAAGCCCCCATCTCGCGACCCTGACCTCCCGCGCGTGCGGGAGGCCTGTGGGCTGCATCTGCCGCCGCTGCCTTTGGCGAGGCGGGTCGGGGAAGACGCTCCACGCGGCTTCCCAGGAGCAGCGGGTCCCCACGCGAGCGGGAGGGCGGAGACATTGACCCCATCCCTTTACTTCCTGGCACCCTTCCTTTCTTTGCCATTTCCCATTCCTTTAGACCTTGCTTTGTAAACTCTTTCACTTCAGAAAACTTTCTTCTTCCGTTTTGATTTCTCTTTTGCTTTCTATGTCGGCGCTGCGTGGCCCGGCAGCGCTGCGGAGCGGGTCGGGAGGTGTCTGGAGTGTGCGAGGAGGAATGAAGGGGCGGCAAGGAAGGGCCTGGAGTCCCCGGAGCCACCGCGTGACGCTGCTGCCGGGGCCAGCCTCTTTGGGCTGCTGCCTAGACCACTCCAGCTCCAGCCTTTCCCTTCCATCTTTCGCCAGCGGCGAGGTCGCCTGGGGATCGGCAGGAGCAGCACCCACTGAGGGCCACTCCTTGGGTCTGGGTGGGTGAAGAGATCTCTGGGGAAGCTGGAGCTGGACCTGGACCCAGATCCCTCTTTCACACAGGCAGGGTTCCTGCAGGCCCTGGTACCTGGTGTTTTTTGCGGCAGGACAACCCCCACACCCCCGCGCCTGTCAGAGGTCACTCAACTCTTGCTGGCCACTTCAGTTTGTTCCTGGTCCCACACTGACAGTGGGAGCTGCCAAAGACCCACGCCAGATACGCCAGGCCGGTCACTTGGCTTTCTCTGTGACCTGGAGTTACAGCTTCTGCCACACCAGGCAACTCCTCCCCTCCAGTCCCTCACCACCCGGTTCCTACTCCAGCGCTCATCCACTCTGCGGCCCTGGAAACAGTGACTTTAAAGTTTCTAGTCGTTCCCTTTGCAGGCTTTCAGATGCAAAGCCCAATTCAGCCTGCCTTCTGTTTTCAGAAAGTAAAAGGCTCAGAACGCCTTCTTGCGCAACCCTTCTCTCTGCTGCCTGCAGTCTGCTGGCCTGGCCTCTCATCCCAGAGATAGTTGTGTTTGGATTTGTTGTGTAAGGAAGGGAGGATTAGACGTTTGCTCTGCCCCTCCTCCCCCCACCAAAATAAAAGTACTCCAATGGCACCTCGCTAGGCGCTAGGCAGCACGGTTTCCAGCAGCAACCCTCCTAAAAGAAGTCAGTTTGCTTTGTAGGGTTGCTCCATGCTGGTGCCTCGCATAGACGACTCAGAAGGCAATCCAGCCTGTGCAAAGGGAGAGTCCTGTGTCCAGAATGTGCCTGGTCCGTGGAAGCAGCCATCACGGGGCTTTCTAGGCTGGGCCTTCCTGGCCTAGAAGACAGTAGCTCCTGCTGCTGGGATTTTATTCTTTCTACAGTTTCTGCCCCAGGGAGCAGGTGTCCAGACCATGGAAAGCACCTGTTTCACCCAGGGGAGCACGTTCTACCAGGCCTGCCATGGTTCCTTCACATCCTGTGTACCCCCTCTGTGTCTGACCACCTTCATCATTTCTTCAGGAATTTTCCATGCCTTATATTTCTTACCAGTCTTCTTAATACCTTCCTCCACTGCCCTATGCATATTATCTTAAAAGATGCATTTAGGTAAGAAAATCAGAGCTAGGGCAGCGCCTGTGACTCAGTGAGTAGGATGCCGGCCCCATATGCCGAGGGTGGTGAGTTCAAACCCAGCCCTGGCCAAACTGCAACAGAAAAATAGCCGGGCGTTGTGGCGGGTGCCTGTAGTCCCAGCTGTTCGGGAGGCTGAGGCAAGAGAATCACGTAAGCCCAAGAGTTAGAGGTTGCTGTGAGCTGTGTGACATCATGGCACTCTACCCAAGGGTGGTACAGTGAGACTCTGTTTCTACAAAAAAAAAAAAAAAGAAAAAGAAAGAAAGAAAAGAAAGAAAAAAAAAAAGAAAAGAAAATCAGAGCTAACTGTTCTCATTTGGAAGAAGTTAAAGATCTGCAGTAAGTTGCTTCTTCAAGGTGGAAAATCATCTAAATTAATAATAAGGATCTGTTCTAGAGCCAAATTCAGTGTTCGATGCCTGTCTGTGTTCTCTGCACGTGGAGTTACTTTGAGTCAACTACCAGCCACTCATTACACATTCTTTTGTATTTGTATCACAAAGGGATGATGTCTTTGGGCTACAGGGGCAATTTCAGAGGCAGGAGAAGGAAGAAGCCAGTTTCAGCATGAGAACGGAGATGAAGTCCACACATTCAGTATTTATGTTGTTATGTTTTCTTTTATTGGAGATCTGTACACCTTACCAGGGCAGGAACTTGTCCCAGTAAGTGGACAATGGGGTGGGAGGCTAGAGGGTGCCCATTTCAGAGCTTTGGAGCATGAGGCAGGCATTGATCACAGCCTGTGACTTCATCAGGTTCAGGAGCCAAGGCCACCCTTAGCTTCTCAAGTCTCCTTATTTCTTCTCCTTTTCTGTTCCCATCACTGCCTTGACTTGGCCCGTGTTACAGGCATCTGAGCCCTACTCAGGAGAGGCCATGGGCTGGCGCAGAGTCCTGAGAGCAGAGAGGGGCTGCACTGCCCCATGGAGGGCTCCAGGAGGCCCACTCTCCTTTGTGTCTTGGAAGCCCGAGTCTGGCACACATGGACAATGCACAGGCATGTCCCAGAGCAGAAAAGCCATGGCCAAACCATGCGGTTTAGCCTAGTGTGACATTTCACTTAACTCTGTGAAGTGTGGGCTGCTATTATCCACAGGTCAGGGATGGATGAACGAGGCCTGGAGTGGTCATCTTTTTCTCAGTGTCACTCAGCAGAAGAACCAGAACTTGAGTCCACACCTATCTGATGCTGAAATTTGTATTTTTGCTACCAAACTGAACACCTCCACTATCCTTTATCTGAAATACTTGGGGGAGGTGGGAAGGGAAGTATGGCAGGGTGGGACAGTGCCCTCTTTGGCGACAGTTTCTTTTCTAATTGCCTTTTGCAGAAGGTAGTCACTTTATTGGGGATGTGCTTCATGTTCTCCAGCTAGCAAGGCTCCCTGGCCAGGCAAAGAAATAGGCAATGGGGAACTGGACATGCAGCAGGACCAACCTGACTAGTCAGAGGGGGACTGCAGCTCTGTCTGTCTTGGCAACCTCTGGCTGAGGAGTTTGGTGGGGCAACGCGTGTGCATGTGTGTATGTGTACACTCGTGTCCACAAGAGTGCGTCTATGTGTGTTTGAGGTGAAGCAGGCCACTTTGGGCATTGCTGCTCTGCTATTTGTAGTTAAGGAACAGTTCTTTCACCTCTCATCTGTTCTCACTTGAACTTGCCAATAAATATATCATGATTACCAGAGCAAGTGTTTATAGAAGCAGCAGCCTCTTGGTGAGGCAATTTTGATGGAATCATTCATAGTTTAATGAATGCTGTTTCTGGGGGGATACTGTAGCTTCGGATGTGCACATAGATATGGCCTGTGCTCTTAGGGCAGGTGCGTGTGCAAACACACATGGTGCAAGATTGTGCTTGCACGCACAGAGGCAGGCCTGTGCGTGCACACGCATTCAACCACAGAATCCACATGTGCTCATTTGCTCAATGCACACTCTCATATTCATGTGTACATATACATGAACACGTACAAGCACATACATTACACATGTACTCACATGCATATATTCATGCCCATATGCATGTGTGTCCAAATGTGCACGCATAAGCATTTACACAGTGTGCATACAATGTTCACAATTACATGCACATAGCTGTGAGGGTTTATACTCATATTGGACATAATTGATTACACATGTATATATGCTTTCTCCAAATGCTTATGGATCTGTGGCCATCCTCCCTCGCTTACATGCACACATATACTTGCACGTGTAACTGAACTCTGTCCTTCACATTTGTTCACACCCAAGCACCACATAACAAGTGAAATGTGGCACTGGTGGGGTTAATGGAGGCCCCAGACTTCCATAAATATTTATACGAAGCACTCAAGCTCTCAAAGTGGGAGACAAAACTTCTCCCCACCAGACCTGTAAATCACGCAGCTGCTGTGTGTTGCCTGTCAGATCCCGGGCTGTGCATCCAGGACTTGCTCTGTGAGGGTGGCCACATACGTGCGGGAGCACACGGCACTCTGCATGCCTCGCCAGGCATCCCAGCCAACGTGCCAAGGTCAGCCCCCACTCCGAGGATTCTTCTGCTAGCAAGGAAAGGGAGCCTTTCCATACTGCTCCTGCTTCTGCAGCAAGGGCAGGGTGAGAGGAATGGAAAGGCATTTTGTGAATATCTGAGACTTGGCTTCTCCTAAAGACAGACCTTATCCTAGAGGGACAGCTGGTAGGGACGAGCATGGTGAGGAAGTGAGTGCAAGAAGGAAGTGTGAGTCCTGTGATGGGTTCAGGCTTGGAACTGTTTTGGTCCCACTGATGTTTTGGGTCCCAGGAGCCTACTGAGTTGTAGTTTGCACAGTGCTATAACCCTGTGTTCAGTAAAGCCTCTGCTTCTGGCCCTGCCATCTAAAACTATTCCTTCAATCATCAAACACTCCTTGGTTGTGTCTTCCGCGTTCCAGGCACTGCTTTAGCCATTGGCAATACAGAGTCAGCAAAACTGAAACAATCTCAACCCTCCTGGAGTTTACCATAGTCTAACGGGAGAGGGAGAGACAGCTGTCAGATATTGTTTACTGAGCGTACAATTTCAAAAGCAGATAACTGCCACAGAGGAAAGCAGCCTGGCTCTCTGAGAGTGTGCGCATGACAATGACACTAACACATAGGAAACAATGATCTGGGAAGGCTTCCTGGAGGAAATGATGTTTGAGCTGAGATCTAAGGTCCTAAGGTCCAAATAAAAGCTATTGAAGTCACATGGGTAGGGGAAGAAGGCTAGCCTGCACCATTCCATAGAACTTTCTGTGATGAGAGAAGTTTTCCTTACCTGTGTTGTCCAATCAGGTGGCCAGTAGCCACCTTAGACCCTTGAAATGTGGCTATTAGACCCTTGAAATGTGGCTCAGGCAGCTGAGAATATGAATTTGAAATTTCAT
Organism: Loris lydekkerianus; assembly: GCA_963574355.1. Lineage (NCBI taxonomy): Eukaryota > Metazoa > Chordata > Mammalia > Primates > Lorisidae > Loris > Loris lydekkerianus. The sequence continues at coordinate 50,537 of CAUYPK010011814.1, read as the reverse complement.
TCAGTTTAAGTTACATTTAAAATAAATGATCAGAACCTCCTTCTCTTCTCTGATTTTTTCCCCCCCTTGCCACTCTGTTCCCACTTTAGCGCCCCTCCCCCCCCCCACTGTTTCTGGAATTGTCAGGTGATTGTCCCTGATGGAGCTATTCCCTCTCCCTGCACAGCTCTTCCCCCAGATAAACCTGTTGTTAACTCCCTCGCCTCTTTCAAGTCCTTGCTCAAATCTCACCTCCTTTTGGGGGCTGATCCTGACCACCCCCTGTAATCTGGCAGTTTGACCCTTAGATGTATAGATAGATAGATACCCCGACCTGCCTTATTCTTCATCGCTATTTCTTTTCTCATCTTTCTTTCTTTTCCTATAGCATGAATCACCTTAAGATTTATTGGATTATTAATTGATTCACGGCTTATTTTCTGCTTCTGTTCGCCAGCACATAAGCTCCGTGAGGTCAGTGTCTGATGACTGTTTAGTTAACTGATGTTCCAAAGCTCTGTGAATGGTGCCTGGTACTTAGGAGGACTTCAACAACCCAATAATTGGTTGAATGAATTTGTGTCAGATAAAAGGTACTTAAAGGGAAAAGGGGTGATGTCTGTGAAAGCATGGGCTTGAGGTCCTGGCTCACACACTATCATCTATCTATCTATCTATCTATCTATCTATCTATCTATCTATCATCTATCTTCTATCATATCTGCCTCTGTGTGTTTTGATACTCTAAAAAAAATATACTACTAAAGATTTTTAAAAAAGCTTGTTTGTGTATCCCCCCCTAAAATCCTGTATGCCCTTAGGGATGCACTTTGGGATACTCTGGTATCTGTGGAGAGAAAGAGGAAGCTAACATCTGGTGAGAAAGGCAGATGGGGGGCACCTGGGTGGGGCAGAAGGGGAGGGGAAGGATGTTGTGTGTGAGGAGGCAAAGCAGAACCCACGCTCCTTCTTCACCCCTAGATTCTGGTGGGTCTTTGAGAGAAAAAGGCAGGGGGTGTGGCAATCAGAGCAGGTCTTAGGGGGATTCTGGGAAGAGCTAACCAGCATCCCACCTGCTTTCTAACCTTCTCATCCCCAATTTATCTTTCTCTTAGCTCTGACCTCATGCAGAAAAAGAACACAAAACCCAGAAAAACAAAAAAACCATACAACCCCCCCCAAACAAACCACTCCTCCTCCCCGCTGCTGCTTTCTGAGCTGAGAAGAAAGCCTCTTAAATACTTTTGTCCCTTGACAAGTTATTTTAAAAAAAGAAATAATGTCTCTAAATCCAACATTGTGACTTTTTCTTTTTTTGAAGAAAACACTCTACAAATCAACAGCTCTCTTGTTTTAAGCAGTTGCTGGGTTTGGATAGCAAGCCGCTTGGTAAACACACTTTGTAAACAGCCATTAAAGATTGTATTTAGTGTCCTCAAGTCAAAATCAACCTTCTCCAAGCTCCGCTTTCTGTTTCATTGACGCGGGAAGGGGAAGGGGCTCTCTAAAATCGCAAGATGGATGGAGGGAGAAAGTGGGGCTTCCAGCAGGGTATTTCTTCTCAGTAATGGGGCTTTGAAATCAAAACACACCTGTGACCAGCTCCCCTGCCCCCATCTTCCATTTCTATAAAGACTTTTGTCTTTTTACCTCACCTTGGAAGAGGTCAGGTATAAATGTCACTAGGCCATCTCACAACTAGGTAAATAGAGTCAGGGGGTCAAGGGAGCCTTGTCTCCAAGCAAAGCCAGGATAGAATGTGTTTCCATGTACCTGCTAGTACCACAGCCAAGTTAACACCTTACAATCTTTATTTTTGTGGGATGTGGGAACAAACAAATTTTGGGGGGATAAATCTATTTTCATATACCCTCTCAGATGCACCCTCCTGCCCGTTGCCCTTACCACACCTTTGTTTGGAACATCCTGTCTTCTTTCTAAGTCAATTCCCAGAGTTTCATAACTTACTTTCTGGGTACTACCCTACCCCTCCGAGACTGCCCTTTTCGGAATCTTCCCACTGATCACATCACTGCCTTGTTTGCAAAATTGGCAAGTTCTTGGGCTTCCTTTGCTCCAGAAGAGAGCAATACTCCAAATTTCAATTCTGCCTCAACTGTGGCTTTGGCAGTCTCAGATGTTGAACTGAAACCTAGGTGATTTGGGGAAGGTCAAAGGGCAGGAGCTGAGTGGAGAGGTTCCCCGCCTGAGATAACCTTCTGAAGGGAACCATACTTGCTTGCTCGTTGGTTTGTCCAGCCTCTGTCTCCTTCAGAGTGAACAGGGAGTGACCTTGGGCTTTACACTTTTATATACCGGTAGTAGGAAAGTTACACATCATTCAAACTAGATAATTATAGATACCTAATGTCTAAAACATCTTTCTTTTGGTTGGCCTCTACAAAGGATGGCTCTATTGTGTCCTCTTGGTTAGCCCATCTTCCTTTCTCTGTTTACCTAAGGGAAGAGAGTGTACCAGATTGCTAAAAATGGGGGAAAAACTCCAGCTCTCAAAACAGCAGGAGTGTTAGGTTGAACCCTATGAAACTGTCGATATAGAATAGATTCATTCGCAGTTGATAGATTTGTGGAGCCCAAATATTCCAGGGCTTGCTATTAAAGCGATGGTTTCTGGGTAGCAAAGGAATTGGTGATCATAAGGACCCAGAAAGGGATCACTCAAGAAAACATCATGTCAGACTCATCTTATTTTCATCTTCAATAGATAGATCAGGGGCTATGGACACAAAGATTCTTATTTAAAAAGTACCTTCCTGGGTGGCGCCTGTGGCTCAAGGACTAGGGAGCCGGTCCCATATACCAGAGGTGGTGGGTTCAAGCTTGGCCCTGGCCAAAAACTGCAAATAATAATAATAATAGAAATAAAATAAAATAAAAAGTACCTTCCACATGCCTGGAACTATGAAATGTTTTACATCTATTAATTCACCCAACCTTCACAATAACCCAGCGAGGTGGGGGAGGTGGCAGGGATTATTATTTTCTGGATGAGGAAATGGAATCACAGAGAGCTTAAGCAACTTGCCAAGGATGCACAGCATTAGAATTCAAACCCAGCAGTCTGGATCTGCAGTCTGTATGTTCAACCATTATACTTTTCCAAGGCTAGGAGTTGGATGACAGACAGTAGGTGAATTTGTAATTGGCTAAAAAAATGCTTCCAGGATTTTGTTCAGTGGAGACTTGACTCTGAGAGGAGCACTCTCCTCAGACCACTGGGCGTTCTTTTCTTACATCATCTGTGTTTTATTGAGAGTATTACTGTTACATTATTATTTTTTTCTGAAATGTTGGCATCTATTCCTGCTTGGAAGTTATCAAAGGGTCTCCATGGCCATAAGGGCACATTTCAAATCCTATAGCCTGGACTCTAGGGCCCTGCGATACCAGCCCCTGCCCCAACATTCTTCATAAATCGGCGCTCTGGCCAGACTGGGCCCCGAGACCCACCTGGACTTCTCCGGCTTCCACACCTTTGCCTGTGCTGGTCCCTGTGAGGTCCTCTGGCACTTGAGGTCCTTCCCTCTTTGGGTCATTTCTTCTTACAATTGCTCCTAGAGGAAGACATCTTTATGGAAGGAAATCAGGTTGTGGAGCCAGGTAAGGCAGGTAGGTAGATCTGGGTATAAACGCAGCCCCTCCTCCTCTGGCCACGAGGACTTGGGCTAATCACTTTGCCTCTCTGAGCCTCAGTTGCCTCTTGGTAAAATAGGGACCATTTTGCTCACCTTTTCTGCTTTCCAAAGGGGTCTTTGGAGATAGAGCTTTTAAGTGGTGCCTGGTGTGCTGGCTGCTGTGATGAGCTGGGACATGGCTGGGCTTATGGGTGTCTCTCCAGGAAAGTGTGAACTCTTGAGAAGGTTGGGTTGAGCCATCCCTGGTCCCTCAAAGTGTGTAGGGACAGGCCTTTTAGGAAGGAGCAGGAGCTCAGGGAATGCTGTAGGATCAACCTGGCGGGAGGGAAACCCAGACTCAGCCCAGACTGCACTGCAGCTGGGAGCTCAACAAGCAGGTCTGACTGGTTCCATCCCGGGCCAAAATCTCTGGCTCATTTTGCACTGAAATTGATTGGCAGGGAAGGCCCTGGAAGGGGAAGGTGGTGTGTAAACCTCAGCAGGAGCTCCTGAGAAGTGGGATTTACAGCTGTGAAGGAAAGAATCTGGAGTTTCAGCCCTGAGTGCGAATATTCTCACCCCCACAGGCTTTTTCCAGATGCTCAGAGCCCAGGGAGCCCTGACTGACAGGGCTTGCCAGCATTTTCTAGGGAAGGAACATTTGCAAGGTTGCTGTGCAAACTTGCCTTTCTCCTTGGGAGCCACGTTATGGAGAGAACACTTAGAGGGAGGGCTTGGGTTCCTAACTTAGTGACAACACAGCCAGTTTTTGGTGTCCACGTTTCTGTGACTCTGTGTGGGGAGTGTCTCGGTATACATGTGTATGGGCTCATGGTAGAGATTGTGCAGTGTGTACACAACCAGAGAAAAGCAGTGAGCCTCAGTGGGTAAGTGGAGTCAGGCTGTGTGGGGTTGACTGTCACCTCTACACTTACTTGCCCTGTGACCTGGCACAGATTTTTGTCACCTCTCAGGGTTTCAAATTTTATATCCTCTGGATGGAACTGTAATGCTGGCAGGTGTTAGAGCTATTGTGAGGATTCAGTGAGATAATGCCAGTAAGTGCTCACACAGATCCTGATACAAACCAAGCCCTTGATAGATAGTGGCGCTTTTTTCTTAATATTAAATATAAGATAGGTATTGTGCATAGGAGTGCAGGCTCTGAAACCGAGTGCCAGCTCTGACATGCTCTGTCTGTGTGATCTTGGGCCAGTTACTTAACCACCCATATCGTTATCTTTTCATTTACAAAATGGGGATAACACCTGTACCTGTTTCACAGGGTTGTTGTGTCTTAAGGTGCTTAGAAGAATGTCTGGTGGATACTTAGTATTCCTAGTTCTCTGCTGTTAGTGCCATCAGGATCACCAGCATTGCCACCCCCCTCCCCAGCCTAATCACCATCTTCATCTTCACTGCCATAGTCATGACCTTGCCAGATTGTTGGCACCCGCTTACTCCTCTAGAGGGAAATCTGCCCATCAGGAGAACTCTAAGGTCCTTGGCCCATGCTCAGAGCTTAGAGAAGTGTCCAGTGAGGTCTTCAGGCATCACCCAGGATAGCAGGTGGCCTGGGTTCAAGTCCCACCCCACTGCCTTGGGCCTTCTGTTCACAAAGTGCTGTTAGCTGTAGCCTGTCCCTCCCAAGGTGCTCTGGGTGGTGAGTGAGGAGCTATCCCTTCACCCAGGTCTGCCTCCTGGCAGTGACACTTGGCTCTGTCCCTTGCCAGGAGGGATGCAAGGGCTTGACTGGCCCAGCCTCCTGGACCCTGAAGAGCTCACTATTGTCCAATCTGGCCTCCTTATTAAGGGTCTCCAGTGCACCCCTCAGGAGAGCAGGGACCCACATTCCTCAGACTCAGGAAGAGGGTTCTTACTGGGGGTGGGGCTCTCATCACTTCCCATTGGCAAAACCCAAGCTTCTGCAGACTGATAGTTCTGCCTTGAAACCCCAGCTCCACCACTTGGGTGGCCTGGGTGGGGTGAGGGGGCAATCTTTCTGAGCTTCACTTTCAGCATTTGCAGTATGAGTGGCCTGATATTCATCTGGGCAGGCAGTAGACGAGAAATGAGGGGTGAATGAGAAATGCACAGAAAGCGTGATGAGGTCAGTGTCTGTCACCTGGCAGGGCTCAGCAGCAAACATAGGCCCCCTCTAACTTCCCCACCGGCAGTATCTCTTGTCCCAGGGGATTTCCAGGGGACAGCAGATAGTCAGAATCTTAAAGGGAAAAAAAGGGTTCAGATCATCTCTCCTGAAAACAGGGACAAGTGTGGGTTTCTCTGAGCCTAGGGTCTGTTGGTGACTCCTCCGGGGACTGAAGGGTCACGGTGCTGACTAGCAGTGGAGCGTGGACTTTGCAGGTGAGGTGATGAGAACACACTGAGCTCCAGGATTGAATCTGCTCACTCATTCACTCAACAAGCACTCAGCCCCACTCTGCTCAGCCGTCTACATGCCCGAGCTCACCAATTCCTGCGCAGCCCCTTGATTAAGGCAGGTGGCTGTGAGTGGTGCTTCCAGAGACTGAGAGGTTTGCCAAGTCCCCCTGTTAAGAGCCTGATCACCCCAAGGCATGTGGTGCTGGCTCCATCCTCCAAAATCTTCCTGGAGTCTGGCACCTTGTGGGGGACATTTAAGCCTTATGGAACCTCCTGGTGCAGGGTCAGGAAGGAGGGTAAATGGCACAGAAGGGGGATCAAGAGGAGGGTGGGAACTGTTGGGGTGGATGGAGTAAGCTTCAGAGAGGAGAAGCCTTTGGGGAGGTCATCAGCTAAGAAAGATGGAGCTGGAAACAGGGCCCTCAAGGGAGCAGCCAGCTGGGTGAGAGCTTAGAGGTGGCAGTGGAGGGAGTTTTCAGAACAGCAAGATGTCCAGTGTGGCTGGGGGAGAGGTGCGGGAGAACAGTTAGGATTGGACAGCAGAGGCTGTGCATTGGTCTGAAGGTGTCTTGAATGCCAGGAGGGGGAGTTTGTGTGTGATGCTGCAGTGATGGAACCCTGCTGCTGGGAGATTTCTACTGCGTGACCCATTTGCATCGACCTGGCTGGTCCAATAGCCTTCTCTTTCCTGGGAAATTAGGGTTTTGATTCTGGAGTGCTGGTCAGAGTATGGTGGGATCTTGAATGGGGGAAGGGAGGAATAGAGAGTGGGGTGTCCTCACCTAGTCCTTGTGCGTGAGGAGCCAGAGAAAGGCTCTCTGCAGAGAGGGAAGAGTAAGGCAGATGTGGTGAAGAGGATGCTTAAGAGGTTTAAGCTGGCTTAACTAAGCTGCGTACCAGAGTGAGCCAAATTATACTAAAAATAATTAAAACAAAAACAAAAACAAAAACAGAAAAAATCCAAACAGAACAAAATAAAGCCAAGGTAGATGAGCAGTCTTCCCCAGAAATGACACTGTGACATAAAGTCTGTGTTGAGATGGTCCAGGATTTGATGCTGGGCCTCCTAGTGGTCAGTGGAAAGAGGGAGAAAAAATCCACTTTCAGACCCTTGGGAAGAACCAAACCCACTGCTTGGGAGAGACACAAGCACTGCTGGTTCTGGAGCTGGAGAGAAATCCCAACCACCTGGGCAGAGTTTTGGTCCGAAAAGGAGGTGAGTAGAGGCAGCAGAGTTTACTCTGAGAGTCAAGAGACTGGATTCTGTTTCCAACTTCATGGGTGACCATGAAAGTTTGCTTAGCCTGTCTGAGGCTGTGTTTCCTCTACTGTGACATGGAGGCACTGGCCTTAGAGGGCTGGGAAGGTGATCAACAGAGGTGATGGAAGTTTCAGGCACACAGCAACTAGTCAGTAAGGCTCGCCTGCTACCCTCCCTCCCAAAGCTGCCTCCCTTTAATTAAACTTTTTATTGCTCTTTGGTCTTCTCCTGTCAGCTCCTCCCAAGGTTCAGCCCCTGCCCTGGGACCTGAGCATAGCCAGGTGGCTGCTGGCATAGTGCCTCCTGAAATCAGCAGGGCCCACAGCTGACCACTGGGCCTGTGTCCACAGTTGAATGCTTGGCAGAGCCACACTCTGCCGGCCAGAATTCTTCCAGCACCTCCTTTGTGCCTGGCCCTGGGCAGAGCTGAAAGCTCTGCTCCCCAAGTCCAGTCCACTCCCCGTCTCCTGTCTCCTTAGCACCCCATACTTCTTCCCAACACAAACCCCAGAAATAGATAAATACTTGTCTATGTTAGGCAGCTAGAACACACGTGTCATAGAGCAGGAATGTATGTGACACCTGCCCACCACTCGCTACGAACAGGTGTCTGAATGAATGGATGGAAGGATGGACGGATGGACGGATGGATGGAATGCGTGCAAAAGTGCAATGAAACTTTGTAATGTTGGTCCTATGGGGTCAGGATTACTCTTTCCATTTTATAACTAAAAAAACTAAATTTTCACCTTATCTTTTCATTTCTTTGACAACTTCTGCTCATCCTTCAGGGTCCAGCCCTCAGGATGGCCGGACCTGAGGCACCAGATGGGGTCCACCAAGCCCCTCCAGCCACCTCATCATTAACATCCTCTTCCCCAAGGTTTGCTGGGATCCCTTTTCCAAGATATCCACCTGCTAGAAACTGTTAATTTGTTTTCCTGACCCTCCTAACTCTTAAACTCCACCAGTCACATTAATTTGCAGGGGCCAGTGCAAAATGAAAAGGAAATAAAATTTTTGTTTAAAAATTATTGAGAAGTGGGTGGTGCCTGTGGCTCAAGGAGTAGGACGTTGGCCCTATATACCAGAGGTGGTGGGTTCAAACCTGGCCCTGGCCAAAAACTGCAAAAAAAATTTTTTTTGGAGAAGTTCAAGATGGCAACAGTGGAGCATTAAACCGGGCACTGTCCCTTCTAACTGCAGGCGTCTCATGTACCTGCACAGGTTGTGCGTCCGTGTGGCTGGTCCTGACTCTTTGGCGCCTCGGACATGGGAGGGCTGCTGTACTGCAGCGCGTCTCATCCAGAGCAGGGCCCTCTTGATCAACTCATTCAAATCCCAAATGAATGGACGAACTAAAGCAAATGCATGAACAGAAGTCATGAGCCTTAGTTTTCTCCTCTGCTCAGCGGGAAGGCTCTGCTGAGCCTTAGTTTTCTCCTCTGCTCAGCGGGAAGATCTTGCTTCCTCCCAGACAGGCAGTGAGGACTCTCTGAACCTCAGGACTGCTGGATCACGTGGCACATATCCTGGGACTAGTCAGGTCCAAGTGGTCAGAGGACAGAGGCTGGCCCTGCACGGGGCAGAGTGAAGCTGGCCTGATAAGGTCAGTGGACTCTGCTCTCTGCGGGAGGCCAGTGGGCTTCCTACGACCTACCCCAATTTAGAGGGAGCCCAGGGACTGGGGAGAGCCCACGGGCCTCAGTGGGCACCTGCCCTGTATCAGGCACCATGTTAGGCACGCAGCAGGCACCGTCTTTTACCTCACTTCATTTTGCAGATGGAGAAATCAAGGATTAGCAAGCAAAAATGGCACACCGCAGGTCAGCCAGTAGGTAAGAGGCAGAATCAGCCACGGAAGCTGCATTTGTCGTGGCCTAGACCAGCGATGCCTCGGGAGGAGTTTGTCCACAGAACTCTGTGTGCACATGCTCCATGCACGTGTGGGCGACTCCAGAAAACATCCCATGTTTTGGCCCTAGCCGCTGCTGTCTGTTGGCTTTCATGTCCCAGGGGCCAGAGGGAGTCCGAATTTCCCACCAACCTTGACCAGGGTTCGGGTCAGCAGCAACCAGGGTTGTCGAGACTTTACGACAAGCATTGCCAATTTTCCTGGGGTGCCGTTTGTACACAGACATTTGTCTTTATTTTTCATGTTTGGAGAAATAATAATTTTTAAGCTTGAAAACACACAAAGAATTTTGGGACACTCCTGTAGTCTTGTTTTAAAAAATTAAAGAAAGGCACAATGTGAACAGAAAGAGGAAAGGAGTCAGAGGCCCCTAAGGCACTTTCCCCCCCACTCCCACACCATCATGAGTTTGGACTTGAACATGCATGTGTCCCACATGCACACACCACATGTGCACATGCCCCCCACACATCCTACCTAAAGTCACTCACTGTACAGATACATACTACACACCGTACCCCTTTCACTGTCCTTTCAAAGACTACAGAGGCTGAAGACCAACCAACTTTCCTGAGTTGAAAACTGGGATCTGAATGTTTTAACGTGGTTGTGTTTTAAAAGCATTTGTGTTCTGAAACTTAGCAAAATGGATGATTTCATTTCTTTTTTCTTTATTTAGAGCACAGTCTCAAGCTGTTGCTCTGGGTAGAGTGGCATGGCATCACAGGTCACAGCAACCTACAACTCCTGGGCTCAAGCGATTCTTCTGCCTCTGCCTCCCAAGTAGCTGGGACTAGGTGCCTGACACAACGCCTGGCTATTTTTTGGTTGCAGCCATCATTGTTGTTTGGGGGGCCTGGGCTGGATTTGAACCCACGAACTCAGGTGTATGTATAGTTGGCACTTCAGTTGCTTGTGCCACAGGTGCCGAGCCTCTTTTCTTTTTTAAAATTGGATCTAGCTGGGCACGGTGGCTCACACCTGTAATCCTAGCACTCCAGGAGGCCGAGGCTGGTGAATTGCCTGGCTCAGGAGTTCAAGACCAGCCTGAGCAAGAGTGAGACAATGTCTTTTAAAAAATAGGCAGGTGCTGTGGTGGGCGCCTCTAGTCCCAACTACTTGGGAGGATGAGGCAAGTGAATTGCTTAAGCCCAAGAGTCTGAGGTTGCTGTGAGCTGTGATGCCACAGTACTCTACCCAGGGCAACATGAGTGAGATTCTGTCTCCAAAAAATAATACGAATAAAATAAAATTAAAAAAAAAATGGGTCTAACCTGTACCTGGTTGTATCGGTTGTAAAAACTATTTTTTTTCCTTTTGCTCAACAATGTGCTTTGGACAAAATCTGACCTTACGCTTTTTAATAGCTGCTCAGCCTTCCAAGGATTTGCAGTTGGAAACATTGCCCTTGATAATCCAGCAGCAGTGGACAGCCTGTGGGTGAGCACATGTAAAATAGAAGACTTGAAAGATGTGTCCTGCTCTGAGCAGGAAATTGTGGCCAGGCAACCAGAATGATGGGGGTTCTGTGGGCGCTGGCTTTGCCCTGCCAAGTGAATTTGGGCCTGTGGGAAGGAGCATGGGGCTGGGACACACTCTGTTACACACTGATGCCTGGTCCCCTGCTCACAAATTCACCCACCACCACCCCCCCAGAACCCATTTTACAGGTGGGGAAACGAAGACACAGAGAGGTTAAGTAACTTGCCCAGGGTCACAAAGCGAAGAGCTAGGATTTGAATCTAGGCCATTTGGGTCACATTAATTTACTTACACAGACACACACATCCCTTTACATTCACACTCATAATACTCACACTTCACACTATTTCCCCTAGTCTCCCTTCCCTCCCCTATCTCCACCAGTCCCTGTCACTAGCTAAGGGGAGAGAGAAAAGAGCAGGTACACAGCACTGAGTTGGGGAAACCCTGGCTTTGGGAGGGATTTTCTCTGACTGGGTTATGGCCAAGCTTCAAACAATGATGTACCCATAAAGAAAAAAATGGCTAATTTTTTCCCTTGAAATTTTACATGTTCTTTTGTGAAACTTCACTCATTTCAACTAGATGATTTGTTCAGTGAGTAATTAAACCCCGTGAGTCAGTGTGTCAGGCTTGGCAGTTTTTAGAATGGTGAGCTCATGGAAGAAGGCCCCCCTGGCTTGGCCTGTCGCTGGATCTGGAGCACAGTGATGGGGTCTGAGATGTGGTTGCTGTGTGCAGGATATCCTTCCCGTCTCCCAGCCCCCCATCCACCCCCTCCACCCTCAGTGGGGAAGGCCAGGGGACTGCAGAGATAATTGGTGCTTTCAGGTAGCCAGCAGCTGGGGAGTCACTGCCCCACCTCCTTACCTGCCTCTGCTGGCAGGGCTGGGCCAGTCAGTCTGCTGGGACCTGTTGGACTGGTTTGGAGGCTGTTATTACTAGGGTTCTCTGGGTAGGATGGAGACCCTAAGGGAGGAGGAAAGAGGGGTGGGGGATGGGGAGAAGGGGTTGGGAGAGGTGAGAGGAGACAAGGAAATAGGACTGGTGCGGATTGGAGGGGTTGGGGGATGGGGGCCTTGCCTTTGCTCATCCTGGCTTAGCCAGCAGGCACTCCCACCCCCACCCACCCCCATCTGACTCCTTGGCTCTGCACAAGGCCTGGCCTGGAGGGAAGAGGGAAAACTGCATTGAGAAACTACCCCTAAGTCTAGGCAGCAAGCAAAGTGGGGGTCAACCATGACTCTGCTTCTTGAAGCTCTCCACTCAGTCCAGCAAGGGCTGTTGGGGCTCTAATTGAGTCTGAGGTGCCTTGGAGAGAGGGAAGCAAGTGGAGCATGGGGTCCACTTCGTGGGGATCCGGAGAAATGATGGGTCTGTATACACAGCCAATTCCCTGGGCAACCCTTTTTCCTGCGCTCTGCCATTCTGGGCCTAATCCCTGTTTTCCACTATCATTCTCCATTGTCCAATCTCACTCATCAACCCCCAACAGCCTTCCTCTGACCCATTCAAGGCTTTCTCCTTCCTCCCTCTCTCCCCTCCCCACACACAGCACGTGGCTGGCCCTGTGCTGGCCCTCTGAGGCTCACTGCTTTGCCTGTCTGGGGGAGTCACGGAGGCATCTCAGGAAAGGTGACACTAGAGATGACGGATGGACAGGTGGGATGGAGGGTGACCAGGGTGGGCTCAGTTGAGAACATCCACTGAATTCCCAGTGAGTGCCTGTCACAGCCCATGTCCCTTCTCAGTGAGTTCCCAGTTGTATGGTTGGGAAAATCAGTGTCCACAGAGAGGAACTTTCGGCTTGTCCAAAGCTATGCATTTGGACCTGGGGCAGTGATGGGATTCAGACTCAGGTCAGACTGACTCAAAGCCCTGGGCCTCATCCCCTGGAAACTTTCTCCATCATGATGTGTATTCCAGGCTGAGGTAACTGCATCTGCAAAGGTGAAAGGGTATGTGTGTAGTACAAGAAGATGATGGTTCTGGATGGCCCATAGGGGCCTGCTGCCCTAGGTGGGAGCACTGTGTATGGGTAAGGTCTTTCCAGGGTTGGTCAAGGTCAGGCTAGGACAGGCCTAGAAAGCCAGACCAGGGAGTTGAGTCTGTATCCAAGAGGCAGCAGGAAGAGTTGAATAATTTAATCTGCGAAGCAGCAGAGGTCCAAGAGGCAGGCTGGCCTGGTTCAGGCTTTGGAAGCAGACAGGAGGAGTTCTAATCCTGACACTGGCATTTAACTGCTGCATGGACTTGAGCAAGTTTCCTGACCTGATTGGTTTCTAATAGGAATAATAGCTCCTCCTTTGTGGAGTTGGCTTGAACACTGAATAGGTGCAGTGTTCAGGGCAGAGGTTACCATTGTTCATGTTTCTTTCAGAAAGGTAACAACATGGTGGGTTTGCAGGGTTGTCAGCAAGCCCCAGAAAGGGTGGCTTTGATTGCAGATGAGAGATACTGAGGCCTCAGGCAGCTAAAGTAGAGTGAACTTGGGCTTGTGGACTCTGCAACTCCCATCATGCAGAGATGCCAAAGGTCACCCATGGCGGTCCATCTCCTCCCAGGAAGCAGATATAAGCTTGGAGGGAGGGTGTCCATGGCTCTGTCCATCTCTAGGGCAGAGCAGGGCAGGTGCTTGAGACAGGCTGGACTTTCCTGGTCTTGCTCTGGGTGCAGGAACCTGGGCTGGTCTGTCTCACAGCATCTGGGCCTCTCTTCTCTCTGCCTGTCTGGATGAAGAAGTGGGTGTGTCTCCAGACGTGCCACAGCTTGGGGTGACCTCCTGCAGGGTCCCTGACATGTGCCTTGGGCATCCCCCTAACCCACTGGGCAGGCTCCAAGGGCTACACCTCCAAAGACCTGTTCTAGTTAGTTTGAAAGGGGACCAATGGCTTTCTCAGGTATAGAGATCATACATTGAAGCATGTTGGACCAGGGCCAGCCTCATCAGCAGACCAGCAGATACCTTGCCTATCATCACAGCCCAGGATACTGTTAGGGATCCATGGAAATATTTTAACTTCTTTAAAATTAGAAGAAAAAATGAATATAATCCACTCTGCATTATATTCGTCTTTATATAAATAGCCATAAATGAGAGTTTTATAGTATGTTTTATGGAGAAAGGGGCCCACAAAAATCATATGTGGCCTGGTCTTTGCACTTTCTTCTTCTGGAGGATAAGATCCCGGGAGATCAAGACCATAGGTGCTGGACTTACATGGAACTGAGTTCAAGACCTGATTTGACTACTTAACAGCTTCTGTGGTGCTGGCTAAGCCACTAAACCTCTCTGAGCCTTCATTTCCTATCTGTAAAATGAGATAATGAAGGAATGAGAGGTCTTTAGCAAGGGTACCTCTGAGCACATAAAAAGTACCCAGTGTACCAACGCTATCTAAAAAGGCAGTTAGCCTGGTGATCAAGACCATTCACTTAGTAGGTACTCACTGAGCACCTGCTGTGGGTTAGGCTCTGTGCTGGGTGCACTTTCTACTTGGCCCCTGCTGGCTCCTCAGTCTCTGTAGACCCGGCTGTCCACCTTGCTCCTGTCTGTGTCCCCATCAACTCCCCATCCCTGGCTTACAAAGACCTTAACACTCCTTGCCTTCCCTGCTTTTTGTTGCTTTACTTCCACTTCTTACTTGCCACTGGTCCTTGGAATCCTCTTCCTGACCTGGCCAGGCAGCCCCACTGGCCTGAGCAGAGCTCATCTGTCATTTTCTCACTTTTTGCTCACTGTAGGTGGAGCTGTCCCCAACCTCTGTTCCACCCATGTCCCCCAGGCCTCAGGGGGTCCTATTTGGACAGAAGGCCCGCCACTCACCTATCTTCTGCAGAGCCACATCCAAATTCAGCCTGGGAGTTATCTACTTCAACTTTTTCTCCAACAATCTGCAGCAACATGGGTCAGGCAACCTCTCATTTGGAAATGTTGACAACCTCAGCTTCCTAATAAAATAAAAGCTTGTTTTCTATCTTTTTCCTGCCAAAGGCATCACAAATGATTGATTGATGTAAAGAAATTAAAACATGTCACATTGTATCAGCAACTTAACCATCCACGCCGAAGCCTGGATACCTGACATAAAGATTCCAGCTTTCAATGCGGAAATGAACATTTTTTCAATGCCAAAATCAATATCAGATATAAAAAGATGAATAATCGGCAAAAATAATATATTTTTTTCTGTTAATCGCACTAAAAAATTGTTTCTGGAGACCCAGATTTTCCATGGTTCTATATATGGCTTAAAATAGGAGAAAAAGGAAAAAAAAAAAAAAGAAAATAGTGCCTGATTCTCACATAAATTGGCTTTAATTTTGACCAAAGTACATTACTTGAACATTAATTTTTAATTCAGCTTGTTAATATGTTGTTTAGAATATTTCATCCTCATTTATAAGTGAAATATGTTTGTAATTTTCCTTCATAGTAATATAATTTTTCCAATTTTAATATCAGGTATATCCAGTTGAAGTAGAATGATTTTGAAGTATTTCTTCTTTTTCTATTGTCTATAAGATTTGGCATGACATTGGCATGATCTGTTTTTTGAAATTATCTTCTATTTTATTTATAAATATTAGTTGTCTATTTTTTTAGACTTTGGAAAAAAAAATAAGAAGTTAATTGATGACTCCTCAGAGTCAAAGGATTCTATGATAGACATACTCTTATCTAACAATGTGAATGTTACTCTTTTTGCATTATTATTATAATTATTACTGCTCAATATTTCGTTGCAGCAATCATCTGATTTCTTTTCTGAATGTATTTATCTTCATTCGTTCTTTATGAGGTTTTTGTTTCTAGCCCTTATCTTAAACAGTTATTAAATTTTAAGCCTTTTTAATTTTGTGAAGGCAAAATATGGAAATCAAATAATCACATGTATATGTATAGAGAAAATAAAAAAAAGTAGGAGAAAAACACACAAAATGGGTATAAAAAATAATCATTAACGCATCCAAGAACACTAGGCCAGTGAGTTTGAACTTGACTCTTCTCTTCCCCAAATCTGAAACCCTCCCTTTTTTCTCTTCTGTTTTCTCGGGCATTCAGAACCCTTTGACTCCGGCCCATTTCTTACAGCTCTTCCCATCTCACCTTCAAATCCATTCCACTTGATAAATGTCATATTCTTCCTATACAAGACACACCTTTTTCCTCCTCCTTGTGCTATTCCCTCTGCCTAGAATGTCCTCTCCCCTGGTCCTCTTGAATGTAAATCCCCTGAGGCCAGAGGTCTTCTCCCCTTCACTGATACACCCCAAGCTCTCGAAACAGTGCCAGGCATACAATGGGCACTTACCAAATACTTGGAGGGAATGAATGGCCAGCCTAGAAAACTCCCTAAGCTTCAAAACCTTAATCAAATGTTCTCTGCTTCATGGGTCACCCTTGTGCCCTCCCTCCCAAGGTCTGTCCAGCGTTGTAGTCTCTGTGCCGCACTGCTTTGTGTTGACTTAGTGAACTTTTTACAGTGTCTGCCCATCAGCATGCACCCTGACCTTGGGAGCAGGAGGGGTGGGTTCCAGTCCTGCGTCTGCCACTCCGTCCAGTCATTCACTTGCTCATTCAACAGAGATCTACTGGGCATATGCCTCTTAACTTGCCAGCCACTGGGGATTAAATGGTGAGCAAAGGCAGACGGCATCTGCTTCTTGTGGAAATTCCCACAGGCATGCCCAGTCGTCTGCCTGTGCTTTAGTCTGCTCGGCTGCCACAGGCTAATATTCCCTTCACGAGAGGCTGGTTGGGCAGATTAAATTAAAAGGGGCAGGGAGGCACTTGGTACCTGGTAGATTCTTCCCAGTCCTCAGCTTCTTCTGTAGACTCTGAGCCCCTCCTGGGGGTCAGGGGAGGGTTGCTATTTCCTTTCTTTTCCTGTGGGCACCAAAGAGGTGGTAGTAAATATTGGCTAGAAGTGAGGATGGCTGGGCTGCTTGTGGTGCCTGTCTCTCTGTGGCGCTGTCTGGAACACGTGTGCACGTCAGATAGAGCCTGGCCTGACCACATAGGCTCTTCCAACGCCCAGAACCGTCATTCACCTCTGAGTGGGCCAGTGCTATGGACAAGCAAGAGTCCCTACCACCTGGGGACAAAAACCAGGATTCGCAGGTCTGAGAGAGTGCCTGGCTGTCCTGGGGAAGAGTGTGCCAAATCCCTAACCCCAGGTAGCCCCAGAGATGGTGCACTTTTACCCAGTTTCTCAGAATCTCTGGGGACAGTGACGCAGGGCAGATTAACCCCCACTCCCGTTCCTCTGTCTGGTCATTCACACTTCACTGCCTGACATGTGACTGGACAGCCACAGACCCGCTCCTTTGAGCAAACAGCAGTGCATGTGAGCAGCGTTTGGCTTCAGGCCTGGTCACACAGGACTCTTGCCCCCATTGTGCAGAGGTGAAGGGGCAGATGGAGCAGCTGGATACCTGGGTTCTGGCCCTAACTTTGACTTCAAGGTAAGATCTGGGGCACACTGTGCTCTGTCCCAGACCTTAGTTCCCCTGTTTGCAACAGGATCTGGGTGGCTGATAGGAGAAGCAAGTCTTAGAGGCTTTATTGTCCCTTTATCATTATACCAAATTCTTGGGTTTGGGGTAGAGAGAAATACTTGGACCTTTTAGATTTAGATTCTGCACACATTTCCTGGGTACCTGCTATGGACCATCTCAGCAATCCCTGGACTTATCCTCGAACTCATTTTGTTCTGAGATTCCACCTCTCCAATCTACTATTGTCCTCAGTTCTCTGTAGGACTTTTGATGCTTTTAGGGACCTTCCTGGTTACATGGAACCGTGTGAGGAAATGAGGTGGAGCCAAAACAGAGCAGAGTCTCATATCTGGAAGGTAGGATGACGGGGTCTCTGGAGGTATAGCTGGAGGGGTTTGGTGTAATTTAAAGTGCGTGTATAACATAATTTTATTAAAAGTTATTACCTAATTTCCTATTTGGAAATCTCTTTAAAAACAACCAGCCTCAGAAAATAATGAGTGTCAAGACTTGTTTTACTGATTGGGACTTAGCAGAAGACAACTTGAAAAGGAAGATGGTTTAAAATGAAAAGCCAAACCATTGAAATTTTATTTTTAAGCTCCAACATGATCAAAGATTGCCATTTCATATGTTTTGACCTAACATGTTCGGGTTATCAGAAGAGCGCACTGGCAGCTGAGAAATACCAGAGTTTGCAGGAGGGAAGGCTCACACTATCGCAAGGATTGGAGGAAGGGGGGGTGGCCAAAGAAACGGAGAAGGACCCGTTGGAGAGGTGGGAGAGACGCCAGGGACCTCTGAAAAGCAGGGGTGGTCAGTTGTCCAGCACTTTGGGACTTGGAGCTGGCTGGGATAACCCAGCCATTTGGCCCCTGCACCACCCCTGTCACCACGCTGCCTCAGTGTCTTTGCCCTGGCCATACCTGCTGTCTGTTGTGCCCTTGAGTGCCCCATGCCCACTCTCAACCTCCCCTCAGACCACCCTCTCTGTCTGATGTTCTCCGTGCCTACCTCTTCCAAGTCAGGTGCACCTCGTGGTCCGTCCCTCAGATGCTCACCTTCTTAGGTCTGTCCTTGCTCCATTTGCCAGACATGGTTAGATGAGCCAAAGGCTATGCATCTCCATGTGTGACTTAAATTACTTGTCTGCTATCTGTCTTTCCCACTAGGCCATGAGCTTCTGTGGGCAAAGCCTGTTTCTATTTTTTTTTTTTTAAATCACTGTGTCATTGTCCCTAGCACAGGGCCTGGTACAATGTGGCAATGCAATAACCACCGAGGAGCGAACAGATGGGATGTCCCAAATCTTCAGGGTGCTGAAGCTCAGGTCCCTAGCAAGCCCGGCCTCTTACCCAGCCATGTGGAGCTTCTGACTTTGGAAATTGTGTGTGTGTTTCATAGACAAGCTCTAAGCATTGAGTAATGAGGAGCTGGGTTATCAGATGCTTTTCTAATTTTCTCTTGCTGTAGAACACATTGCCCTACAACTTCCTGGGCCCTTGCAGTACTCTCACAGGCTCTGTGGGTCAGGAATTAGGAAAGGGTACAGTTGGGACAGCTCTTCCCTGCTCCGGGACTTCTGGGGCCTCAGATGGGATGATTCCAATGGGTAGGCCTGGGGGATCCACTTCCTAGATGGCTTTTTCACCCCAGTGTCTGGTGCGTGGACTGGGCTGGCCAAAGACAGGGCCCCCCTTCAGCTGGAGCACCTCCCTCTGGCCTTCAGCCTTGCGGTCTCAGGTAAGGGGCAGTAGAATTTCTTAAGGTGGCTCATGACTGTTAGTTCAGCTGCTCCATTAAATAGAGTGTAAGTAGTGTGGCGTGTTATGACAAACCTAGCAAGTCACATAGTGTCCCCTGTGCATTGTACTGGTGCAAACAGTCACAAGTTGCTCTGTTTCAAAGAGAAGGACCCTAGATCCCCACATCTCTTTGGAAGTAATGTCAGAGGATTTATGGCTGTTTTAAAACTGCCATCGATGGTTTATGCCATTGCAGATCATCTGTGAGGAGACAGTAAGCTAGCTGCATGCCCAGATGCTCCCTACTCAAGTTTTAGTCTTGGCAAAGGCAGAGGAGGAAGGAGGCTTGTAGCTTCGTAAGCCTGGCTTTAAATCCTGGTTCTATTGCTGAGTATCTGGAGGGTATCAGGTAAGTCACTCGAGTCTGTTTCCCTTTCTGAATAGTGGAGGCAGGAACGCTCCACCAGGCTGAGGCCATAGTGAGGATTTGGGAGCCAGTGAGTACTCAGTAACGACCATCTTTGTCACCGTTCATGTTCTTTTATGTCAAATGAGAGTGAAAGTAGAGACTTCACAGACTGGCTTTGGGCCATCCATGGACAGGGGAAATTCAACTTATGTTCTTGGGCCAGTCGCTCAGCAAGAATTTGCAGATAAAGAGATGGACACAACAGAGTCGTCAGGGCTCGGAGCACCCACTTCCAGAGGACGCGAGAGGTGGAGGGAGGCGGTTGGGTGCAGAACATTCTCATGAGATGGTAATTAGTGGACCCACTGGGTTATTGATGGAAGGTCTCCAGAGTATACCCAAGGGTCTTCTTTGTTCTCACCTTAGTCAACATATTTGACATTGATTCAGTTAAAGTCTGACAGCTCACTGACTTTGTAGGGAAAGACTGAAGGTGGGGAAAACCCAATGTAGTAAGAATTCATGTGAATGAGGCCTAATTGTAGCTTTTAGCTGGCTCCCAATACTGCCTAACACTTATTTGGTATTATGATAAGTGCTGTGCGTGTATAATTCCATTGAATCATCCCAGTAGCTTTATGAGATAGGTACCTCTATTGTCTCCACTTTATAGTTAGACGAGGAGACCCAGAGAAGCCAAGTGGTTTGCCCAGGGCCACGCAGTGTGTTCCAGCTGCCAAAATGCTAATGCAACCCTTGACTGCAAGAATAGAAGCAGGTGTCCCAAGCAGGGGAGTGAGACACACCATGTTCTTTGCTGGCCAGATCACCCCCAGGGCTGCTTCTCATTTAATTCAGAGACATTGGAGTCCTTCCAGGGGAGGGAAGACAGATCTTGGAAACATAGGACTTCAAAGCCATGTTCCGTGGGGAGTCGCTCTCCTGATACTGGAGAGAGAAAGCTGATGAGGCAGGATCACTCCCTAATACCTCCGAGGGGCTGTTGCGAGGGGCTGTTGCAGGGGACAAAGAGAGATCCACTGTCACCATGAATCATATCCCTTAGTTTAAGCATTTAGAGCTGCCTGAAAACTGATCTGGTTCCTTTGTGATGTAGGGAGTTTCCTGACACTGGAGGCGCTCACATTGCAGTGGGTTAAAAGTGCTACTGAAGGAAGGCCTGTGGTAGTAGGTGATCTGTGACAGGTATGACACCACCAGCAGGATGCCTGGCACCAGGTAGGTGCTTGTATCAAGTGATCCTCAAGGTTGAGGGTTAGGGTTCTGTTGGCTTCTCTGTAAAAATCTTTTTTGGGGGATCTAGGCAGCTTCTTTTTTGGTTGGGAGGTAGGGATTATTTTATTGATGATGAAATATGTTACATTCACAGTACTTTGTTTCATTTTAACTTTGTAATAATGCTATTGGTGATGCATAGCTTATGAGGTTACAATAGCTGAGGAAACTGAAGCACAGAGAGGTTGAGCAACACGCCCAAGGCCACACAGCAATTGAGAAAGCTGGGGTTTGAATCCAGCCCTCTGGCTTTGCTTACTTTTGTCCTTGCTTATGGATCTTCCAGAGGCAGGGTGGCTCTTGGAGTCTCTGGCCAACATTTACAATAATAGAGGGTGATCCAAGTTTCTTCTTGCAGTCTGCCTCTTGGATCTTTGGGTTTGCTAGCTAAAAAAGTGAGGACACTTCCATTCCAAGTGGGACATAATTTTGGTTCATTCACCAAATGTGTGAAGTACTGTGCTAGGCCCTGAGAATACAGCAATAAATGAAACAAAACAGATGACTGCCTGCATGAAGCTTATTGTTTTGTTGAAGAGACAGGAGGTATAGGAAGCCGTAGTGTGGGATGGTGGGGCTGTGATGGGGTAGAGTGGATGTCAGGGCTCTGCTAATATCCTTTTGGGTCTCACTGCTGGCAGTACTCACCACCTGACTCCCACCTGACTCCTCAATCCCCACTGGGGCACTTTCTCTTCCTGCCCAAGCCCATTGTGTTTATGCTCATGGCCAGACAGAAAATACACATTCATCATAAATAGCTCCCAACCAGACTGATGGGGCTGGTGGATTGATACCCTGGCTCCTGTCTCTGGGCTGAGATAATGCAGAAGTGTGTGCCCCACACTGAATCCTGGCAATGCCAGCAGAATGAACCTCTGGTTGCTGCAGTAGGAACTTGCCTGACATGCACCCTTTATTGGCTGCGTCCTTCTCCTGTCACTTTTCCCTCCCCTGCCAGTGGATGCTAGAATCACTTCCCACATAAACTGCCTGCATTTGAATCTTCATTGTAGAATCTGCTTCTGGGGGAATCCAAGTGATTGAGACATGGGGCAAAGCGGGGGGGCTCTGTGAGCCTAGAAGAGGGGGCACCTAGCCTAGAGGGGGAAGGAGTCCAGAAGAGATCTGTAGAGGAAGAGAAATTTAGATTGATACTTCAAGCATGACTGGGGGTTATTTAACTAATGGGAGTGGGGGAGAGAGAAAGGAGGGACAAGTGTTGCAGCAGGAGGACTAGCAGCGAGGAAGCTCAGAGGCAAGAGAGGTTGGTGGTGGTGGTGGTGGGGTGTGTGTGTATGTCTGTGTAAGAGAGAGAGAATGGTGTGTGGGGGGTCATTATTGCGAGTGTATGGAGTAGGTGGGGAATTGTGAGTTTTGAGGCAGACCCTGGACCATGCTGAGACTTGGAGGCTGCAGGGAGCAATTTGTATTTTATCCTAAGAGCCCTGGGAAGCAACGGAAGGGCTGTTGGCAGGGAAGTGCAAACCAGTGGAGCCAGTTAGAACGACCTGGGAGCTGGGAGGGTGTCTGAAGAGGCCAGGCCCCATGGGTTGCCCGAGTCTTTTCTTTAAGCCTCTGAGAGAGTAGGGAGGAAGAAGCCCTTCTGGGACGACTCTTGGGTCCCTTTCAAGGAACTCCTTCTTGCTGCTCCATGGCCCCTCTTGGGAGCCCGTAAAGCTGGGCACTGCAGTAATTATAGGGTGGGAGAGGCCAGGGCAAGAGGCTGGGGACGTGCAGGGGGCAGGGAGGGGGTGCGGCGGACAGGAGCCGTCATGCTGGCCTGGCTGCCAGGGAGGGAGTGTGCAGACACCAAGGCCCCCATAAAGCCGCCTGAAGCAGGCCCTTTTACAGGCATTTGGGGCTGTGGCATGACATCACTGGGAGCCAATCAGGGGCTCCCACAGCCCTCTTTTCTTCTTTGGGGCCTGTTCCTGCGGTTATTGAGGTACATTCTTGGTAAAGTGGACTCTTTCTTTTGGAGTGCTTGAACCCAGTAGCTCTGCAGCCACCGGCTATGCCAGTCCTCTCCCAGTAACCAGAGTCCTGGAGTCCTCCACTTCCTTCCAGGGCTCAAAAGCCTCCCCAGCAGACTGGATGGGTCCCCTGAAGCCCCTTTATGCCATGATTTCAAACTTCTCTTAATGACTCAATGTCTTTAAAAATATATCCATTTAAGAAAAATAATCCACATGAATTGGGAACACCCTAACAACAAAACAAAGTGTGGAGCTGGAGGGTCCTAGATTAGAATACTGGCTACACTCCTCACCACCTGTGCCATTCTCGGCCAAGTTTCCATCGCCAAGTCTCAGTTTCCTCATCTGTAAAATGGGGATGATATTATTCACTCTGCAGAGTCGTTGTGAGGATCAGACTTTAGGGATAGGCATTAAGAGTTCAACAGCCATTAGCCATTGTTTTAACAAACGCATTCTTTCTTAAAGACTTAAAAAGACTTTCCAGGTCTGTCTACTTCCCACACTACATTTATGGGGCAGATGATCTTAAGGAAGACGGAAATGAGGGCCAGACAGACTGAGGGTCTTGTGAAAGCTATGCTTTCTAATTAGGTGCTGTTTGTAGTTCTTGTGTGAAGCATGCTCATTTGTTAGCTCCAGTTAAAAGAAAACTATAAAACCAATATAAAACCCAACTGAAAGTTCAGAAAACGAGGGCAAAACTGTTGCCCATAAGGCTACCAGCCTAGCCTTTCCAGAGCAGTGACTTTTATGTTAAAACATAGTTTGTACATCCTGGTCTTGGTAATAAACTTGAAAGGTGAACCCAGTGTAAAGGTGCCTTCATGCCTTTGCTCAGTGCACTAGTCCTGTGGATGATCATGGTACGGGTGACCTATTATTTCATCAAATCGATGCTGAGTATTGTTGGATTTTACTTTCAATTTCCCCTTGTTCTAAATAATGTTTCAGTGAGCACTTTTCTTTTTTCCACAGAGCATTTCTCTTTGTTTGTCTCATTTCCTTAGGATAAATTCCCCAAAGCAGAATCAGTGGGTCTCAGGGTAAGAACATTTTTGTGGTTTGTGATACATATTTTCCAATTTACTTTGCATGTCTGTTCTAATTTGCTTTGCCTCCAGTAAAATTTGCTTGTTTAGCAATTTCAGGGCGACCTCACCAGCATTAGGTATTATGGTTTATTTTGTTTACTACTAGATAAACTTTTATTCTTTATTCTTTTAAAATAAAATTAAAATAAAATAAAAAGTAAAATGATTATTTGTAGATTCAAAGATGTATATATATTATATGTATCAATGGATTTATGTTCTCTCTCTTTTACTTTTTTTTTTTTTAATTGTTGGGAATTCATTGAGGGTATACAGAACCAGATTACGCTGATTACTTTTGTTACATAAGGACCCTCTTGTATTTGTGTCTTGTCCCTAAAAGGTGCACCATTATCTGGCATTTTGGGTGGCAATGAATAAGGTGAACCTTTTGCTGCAAAATGCAAGAATGCCATTCCTTCAGCTCATGAAAGGCATGTACATTCTCTCCCATGCCAGACAGTAACAATTGTAATAAACTGGGGCTGCCGCCAAAGCTGAAATAAACAAATGATTACAGCAGACAATAGAAGCTCAAACCTGTCCCTGATGAATGAAGTTGCTAATGTGGCTTTCTGGGGTGGATGTCAGCCAAAGGCTCCCCCCCCCAACCCATTGGGTTCTAGTGACAGGTAAGTGGTTTGGGGACGTGGGAGGCAAAAGGATGCTTATAGGGCATGTGTGTGTGTGTGTGTGTGTGTGTGTGTGTGTGGTTTGAGGTGGGTCATTGGAGTCTGGTTTCCATCACCAGTAAAAAAGGACTGATTTGAAGAATTTCACAGGGAGAGGAGTTCCTGGGGGTTCATGAGAGGACAGAGATGGAGAGTGTTCAGGGTGGGGCATGAGGCGATCACTTTGGCCACCTCAAACAGAAGCCTGTCACCCAGATCAGAACTGAGCACCCCTAATGGGTCTGACAAGCAGAGTGACATGTGACCAGCCAGGCCCAGGCTCCAGTTCTGTCTCTACCAACTTCAACGTGTGGAAGATGTTGGTGTGGGTTGGGGAGGGCCAGGAACCCCGGCGCTGTGTCCTACCCCTTTGCTTCCTGGCTTCATGGCCTCTCCAGCTGGTGTCCCCACTGCCAGCTGGTATGCACAGCCTTGCTTATACTCCTCGGCTTCCCCTCTTGAGCGGTCTTTCCTTCTCTGGTCCTCCAGCTGACCTTGGGTCCACCTGCCTCTGGGCTTCTCAGATTTCTGTTTTTGGAGCTCCTGCAACACTTCTCAGTACCCTGGAAAGGTAACATGCAAAACCCACCCGTGTCCACCCCTCTGGGGTCAGAATTAATAGGCAAAGGCTCAATGTTCATTCACCTTTGCAACATTGAGGCTGATCCCCCTTCCTCCAGGAAGCCTTGCTTGGCTTCTCCACTTGTGAGCCCCTCTGTGGGAGCTCTCACTGCTCTCCTTATCTTACCAGGCCTGTGATTGGACTATTTACAGGCTGATCCTCCTTTCCAGATGCCAGACTCCGCAGCCACATCTGTGTCTTCCTCGTGTACAATGACCTCAATCCTGGCACCAGCCTTGGCCCTTCGCAGACTCTCAAGGGACGTTTGCTGAATGAGTGAGTAATAAAATAAACACACTGCCATTTATAAAGCGCTTTCGCCACGCATTATCTTATTTGGCACAACCTCATTGTAAAGGCAGAGAGGCCGGGTGTTATTATATCCACCTCACAGAAGGCAATAATGACACCAGCTGACACTCACAGAGGGTCTGAATGTGCCAGGCCTGATGCTCAGCACTTTATAAGCAGTGTCTCGTGTCATCTCCTCAACAGCAAAAAAGGAGGTGGCTACCTTCATCATCCTCATTCCACTGGGAGAAGACGGAGGTTTGCAGAGAACAGGTAACTTGCCAAGGTTGCATCGCTAGGAAGGGACAGAGCTGGAGTCTGACCCCAGTTCTGTGTGTTGCCAAAGCTCCCTCCCTGCTACTACTGCCCCTCCTGAAGGCACCGCCCCTCCTGTCTCCACCTCTGGACATTGCATCTGGAAGAGAATGAACAGCGACTTGGTTGTCCTTGCATCTCCAATGCTGGGCACAGGGCTGGGTATGCGTCGGCGTCAATAAACGGTGATGAAATGGATAGCTAGACGGATGGACAGATGGTCGGTGTCTGCCCTAGCTCTTTTGCAAGTGGGGGCGTTTCTGCTTTTGTGCAGTGCAGTCAGGAGATGGGGGTTGGTCGGCTTTAATTTGGGCTGATCATGTACCTGAGCTGCTCTCATCATGAAACCTGAGGCTGTGTCCTCCTGGGAACACAGTGAGCAGTGTGCCTGCCTGCTAGTGCAACAGGAGTGTCTTGCCAAACAAGGAGGGAAAAATGCAATGTGCTGGGAGAGCAAACAGCCTCTTCCCTCCCGTGCCAGGTGAGATGATCATTTTACTGTGCGCACACACACACACACACACACACACACAGACACACACGGGTGTGCTCCTGTCCCTTCCTTGTGATGGTCTTGGAGAGATCCATGAGTCTCAGAGCATGGGAGCCACTGTTGTGAGTGTTGTGGGTGCTGCGAGGGCCCCTGCATCTGGGGGAAGTGGGCTCAATGTCCTCCCAGGCCACAGACTCTTGTCCCAGGGTTGCAGCGTCAGACAGGGCCTGCCAGCGTCAGGGTCGGCCACTCCACCCAGCTCTGTGCAGGGCCTGAGCGGCTGGTCAGCAGATTCCAACCACTGAAGGCACACCTGGAATTAGTCCTTCCGCCCTAAGCTGTGTGTAGAGTTGACCTGGCTGGACGTGGAGCTTGTGTGTTGATCTGCACCCAAGGCCCAAGTGCTGATTTTAGCGTGTTTCTTACCTGGCTTTCCCATGAGCACACTCCGCTTTGCCTATGAGACCTTCTTTGGATTCCAAGGTGGACAGTGATGGAGATGAAAACAGCCTCCATCTATCCAGCACTTGCTCTGTGTAAGCACTTTCTATGGAGTAGCTCATCAGGCTGTTGATACCTAAGAGGGGTTCACAGTACTGACGTCAGAGTTAGCAGGAAGTGGGTTTAAGTTCTGATTCTTCTGCTAAAACCTTGCAACCCTGGACCTGTCTCTGAGAGTCTGGCCCCACCTATAGTGGGTTCTGACTGGGAGCAGTCTCCGCCGTGCATCCAGGTTGATGGAGAGCCTGCATGGGGGGAGCTGTCCCCATGCTCCAGGCTGGTGACCCTCCGTCCCCTGAGGTCTCTGCTATCTTGGCTCTGGGCTCTCTGCTGGCCAGGCTCCAACCCTCCTCACGCTGCCTCTGTGAGCTCTCTTCACCCAGACTCTGGCTTGAGGAGTCCATTTCCCATTTCTGTCCTCACTGGCCTCTTGGACCTGGGCTTCCTTCCTTGGTGCTGACCAGGACTGGGAGCAGCTCCCACCAGCTGCCCCTTCCCTGCCTGCCGTCCCTTTCAGGGCCTGAGGGGTTTTCTTCCTGCATCTGCTCTTCCTAGTGAGCACGTGTGTGGAATGTGTGGTGGTGTGGGGTGTGTGCACGTCTGTGTACATGTGTTGTGTTGGTGTATGGTTGTGGGCTATGATGGCTTGTGTATGGTATAGTTTATGTGTGGTGTGTGTTGCGTGTTTTATGGGTATGTACAGTATAATGTGTGACGTGGTGGTGTGCGGTGCGATGTGTGTGTGGTGATGTGTGTGTAGTGTAATGTGTGAAGGGGCGGTGTGAGGTGTGATGTGTGTGTGCAGTGTGATGTATGTGTGTGGTATGATGTATGTGTGGTGATGTGTGTGTAGGGTAATTGATGATATGTAGTGTGGTGTGTGATATGTGTGGTGTGATATGTGTACTATGTGTGTATGTGTCTGTAGTGTATTGTGGTGGTGTGTAGTGTGGTATATGTGTAGCGTGTATGGTATATGTGTGTGTATAGTGTAATTGATATGTAGTGTGGTGTGTGTGTGTATGTGGTGTGATATGTGTATTTTGTGTGTGTGTGTGTAGTGTACTGTGGTGGTGTATAGTGTGGTATATGTGTATGTAGTGTAATGTGCTGTATGTAGTGTGTAGTGTGGTGGTGTTGGTATATGTGTGTGTAGTGTGGTGTGCGTTGTGGGAATGTGTGTGTGGTGTACATATATGGGAACAAGCTTGGGAGCCCTTTGGGTGACGTGGGTGAGGGTGGTGTCGGGCTCAAGGCTCCTGGCCGCCCATGTGCTCCTGCCACGTATGGAAACTGAGGGGAAACGTCTCAGGCAGTGTGGTGTGTGCACAGGTAGTGCTAGGGTGTGTTCAGGAGAGTGTTGCAGACATCTGACTGCATGTGTGAATATGTGACAAGGGCCATCTGCTGTGTGTTGTGTGAGTGTGGTGGAGTGTGTGGCACCAGGTTTTGAGCGTTTGTGTC
This sequence comes from Loris lydekkerianus, assembly GCA_963574355.1. NCBI lineage: Eukaryota > Metazoa > Chordata > Mammalia > Primates > Lorisidae > Loris > Loris lydekkerianus. Next base: position 22,499 of record CAUYPK010011814.1, on the reverse strand, counting down.
CCTGATGGTTCTGTGAGTGTGTGTGGGGGGAGAATGTGTGTGCTCCCAGCAGATGCTGGGCGTGGGATGAGGTGAGAATCTCATGTGAGTGCAAGGGAATGTGAAGCTGTGTTTGTGTGCAAGTGTGTGCACATTAGTCTGTGCACACATCCCTTAGGTGCTGGATGTGCAGGGTGACTCCCTGCCTGCTCACGTGAGACCAGGGGTGCAGGAGCATCACCAGGTGACATTTCCCCTAAGTCTGTACAGTCTGTCAGCGTGTGATGTCAGAATGTGCTCGAGAGGGGCTGTGTGTGTGTGAGAGAGACACACGAACATGTGTACACACGTGTACACATGCAGAGTGGGGAGGTATGTAGGGCTGTGGGCATGGAGCTCAGCCAGACAGGCCCTGCACTGTGCTGCTGGGGCTTCCTTCTTGGCTCTGTTCAGAAGTGTAGGGCAGGGGCCAAGCCTGGTCTCTCTGTCCAGTCTGGCCTGCACCCAGCTCTAGGATTCTCTGAGTGACAGCTAGGTCCAGGGCCTAGGAGAGGCGGCCAAAGGAGGAGGCCTTGGCTGGGTCAGGCTGCGGAGAGAGGAGACCCCCACAGCCTGGTTTCCAGGTGCCCTCCAGGGGCCCAGAGCCTGTCTCATCACACCAAGTTCTGAATTCAGCTTCCCACGTTTCCAGCCAATCCTTGGTGTTGCTTAACTGAGTCAGGAGTCACAGAGCAGGTGACAATGATTTCTTTGGCTGCATTCTAAAGGCCATGAGTATCTCTAGTCTTTATTGCCAGCATCCTAACGAAGTTTCAAGAAAAATGTTTGTTGAATGAATTATTGAAATGTGAGAATGCTCATGGTTATCCAGGGAAGGAGGGACAGGCTTATTCAACAACACTGGGAACAGAGAGGGTCACAGTGGGCAGACTGTGCATTTGTGTGTGTGCGCGTGTATGTGCACGTGGGTATGCAAGGTGGAAAGAAGGATCAGGCAGCCACTCCCCTCCGACCACTGCTGCCCCAGAGCAGAGCTTTCTCAGGCAGAATCACACTCCCCTTCCGGCTCCTAGGGGGCTGGGGGCAGAGTGTCAGTGTGGGGCTCCTGTGTTCCTGGGAGGGGCACCAGCCCTCCTGGGGGATTTGTACCAGCAGCTAAGCAGATAATTGCTTGTCAGATTGATTGAAGGCTTTTCAAAATGTCTTTTCCTTGGAACTCCCTCCCTTCCCCCCCATGAGCAGATTATTTGAGTTGGAACTGTTCCCCTCAGCTTTTTTCCCTCTTTTCTCAAAGTAGTAATTACTGCCCGAGTAGCCCTCCATGGCGTTTCCTGTCATTTGGAGGCTGAAGCCAGTGGCTGTTTCCTCTGCTGGGTGAACAACAAGCAGGCCAATTAGAGAAACACTCCTCTCCCCCCCAACCCCCCCAGCTTGGCTCCTGGTGACCTCTATGGGCCCAGGGGGTCTGGCTTCTCCTGTGGGGATGGTGGGGGCAACTGAGGTGTCCCAGGCCTTCTTCCAAATCCTGGGTCCTTGCTCCCCAGAGTGTGTGTGTACGTGTGTTTTGTGTGTACTTTTATGCCCATGTGAGTTGTGCATAAAGTCTTTGCCCCCAGCAAAGACCCCATAACCACTGTAGGAGGAGCGTAGTTAGCAATAATATATTCTGCAGCTAGGAGGACATTCAGGGTTCCTAACATAAAGAAATGATAAATGTTTTGAGAGGATGGATATGCTAATTACCTTGATCTGATCACTATGTATTATATGTATTGAAACATCACTATGTACCCCATGAATATGTATAATTAGTATTTGTCAATTAAAAGATAAATTAAAGAAATCCCCCATCACCTGGTCACCCACAGTGGTTTTCCCAAAGGAACTCAGCTTTGACCATCTCTTCAGATCTGAAAAATCTGTAAAGTGTCTGCCGTTGTAAGTGGGTCGATGGCTGCTGAGATGAGCAGAGGGATGGTAAAGCAAGCCTACGTAGGCAGTGCTAATTGGTGGGGAGTTGACGGGTGCTCCTGGCAAGACTTTTCATGTTTCCAAAGTATTGATAATAAAATGAGGGCAAAAAGTTTGGAAGGTCACACTACAATCCTGCTTCCCACCGGCCGCCGTTCAGGATTCGCAGTGGCCAGCAGCCTCGCCTTGTGTTCCTCTTTCTCCTCCCCCTGTTCCATGCCGTTCTCCTCTCCCCAAGACTTTCCTTTTAGTGGCAGAAGCCAAAACGGAGCAGGATGCAGTCTGAGATGAGATGATGAGTTGAGTCCCATGAGTCAAAACAGTTTGAGTCTATTCTGAGCTCTGCCTCTTTGTGACCTTGGGTTGGTGACCTGCCCACTGTGAACCAAGGCCGGACACTAGAACCTTCTCAAGGTGACAGTGAGTGTTGGGTGAGAGAAAGCATATAAAATGCCGCCCTCAAAGCTTCAGGTCACGATCTGTGCTTAACAAGTGGGTGGTGGACAAATCATAAAGTAGACCTCCTAAGAAGATGTGGACCATGGACAGGCATGGGAGGGAACGTGCTGGAGAGATGAGTGTGGCAAGGACGTGTGTGTCTGGGGAATCCCCAGGGGTTCTGTGTGGCTGATGCCAACGTGGGTGGGTGAGTGCAGAGAGGCGGGAGTGGGAGGGAGGTTGTGGTGAGTACAGCATGGTCTGTGAGATCGAATCCCCACCCTGCCACTTACTAACTATATGACTGTGGACAGGTGACTCACATCTCCATGCCTTACTTAGTTTTCTTATCTGTAAATGTAGGGATCCCAGCAGTTCCTCCCTTAGGGGCTGTATGAACTGAGACAATAAATGCACAGAACTTAGAAGAGTGCCCAGCAGCCTGGCCCATGGCTGCCTGGCCTACGGCTGTCTGTTCACTCCTGAGTCCCCGGCACAAATATTTTGAATGACTGACTGAACGAACAAACTGTTCAAGGTGAAGACACTCATCGGGGTCCAGATTCTGCTGAGGAGTTGGGGTTCTCCAGCTTCTTAATTCCTGCCCTTCTTCCCCCAATCCCAAAAGGTAGCAGAGTCTGGAGTCCGACAGCTTGGTAAGGGTTAAAGCAGCAGTGGGTGTTGGCTGCTGGGAGTGCAGTGAGCTCTCCAAGGCCGCTAGAAGTGTTAGAAGCAGAGGAAAGCAGGGCAGGAAAGTTGTCAGTGTCTTTCTGATAAAGAGGACATTCGACCTTGGGCACAGCCCAAGCCCTCCTGCGAGGCCCCCGCATGCCAGCCCTGACCCCCAGAGAGGCCAAGGAAGCCGCGTGGACTGCAGCAGGCCTGCTCGGGACTGGACCTCAAGTCCTGCTTTATCTTCTCATGCCACATGCTACCCAGGAGTGCTGGGCACGCCACACTCAGCCGACTCACAGGAAGCTGGAGGAGTTTCCGTCTCTCTAGGGGTCGGAGGTGGCTGGGATTTGGCAGCCAAGCAAACAGGAACTTCCTGTGTCCCTCCCCAGAGCTAAGACTGGCAGCAAGAACCCAGGTAGAGCTGGTAGCCCAGAAATGCCAAAGATGTGATTTCCATGGCCGTTCCTCCTGCGAGATGCTCAGTGGGCCTGAGTTTCACAGTGCGTGTGTGCACAGTGTGGGCATGTTCACATACGTGCAGCGTGGGCATGTACTTAGACAGGTATATAGTACATGTGTGCACGTACCATGTGCAGTGTGTGTGTATGCACCTGCAGGTGCAAGGTGAGACTTCAGGGTTTGTGCGTCTCTAGGTGAATATGTGTTTGTGCCTGACTTTATCTGCCTGGATGTGGGTGCTCTCAGCACATGTATGAAGTGGGAATATGTGTGTGCTCCTATATGTAAACGTGTCTGCCTGAGGTGTATGTGAGCCTGTGATATAAACACATGTGTACGAATGCAATAAGGCAGTATTTCAATGCATGCATGCATGTGTGTGTGTGTGTAAGGATGCACATCCTGACAAAAGTCCTAGAGCCCAGATGAGGCCATTGAAGGAGGAGGTAAAAACACGATCCTGGAAACATCTAGACCTTCTTGTAGCCCTGGGATCTCCAAAGAAGGTTTATGTTTTTTCTTTGTCAACAAATGTGATGCTTTTTATTTAAATACCTGAGCACAGGCTCTGTCTATCAAATAAGATGCCCAATCCAGCTTAGCCTGGGTTGTTAATCAGAGGTGGGCGATTGGAATGAGTGGTAAGAGCACCGTCTTTGACCAGGCGCAGTGGCTCAGGCCTATAATTCTAGCACCCTGGAGGCTGAGGGTGTGGATTACTTGATCAAGATTGAGACCTTGTCTCTAAAAAACAGCTGGGTGTCATGGGGGTTGCCTGTAGGTCTAGTTACTTGGGAGGCTGAGGCAAGAGGATTAATTGAGCTCAAGAGTTAGAGGTTTCTGTGAGCTATGATGCCACAGCACTCTACCAAGGGTGACAAAGTGAGACTCTGTCTCAAAAAAAAAAAAAAGAAAGAAAAAAAAAAAAAGAGTGCCATCTTTGTGGGTGAGGGGGAGCAGAGCTTCTGCTCTGCTGGGGAGGAGTCCTAGGCCTGGCAATTCCTCTTGCAAGACGGGGACATTGGACCTTGGGTGAAGCCCAAGGCCCTCCTGGGAGGTTACTCCACGGCTGGTTCCTGGGTGTGTTGGCACCTCAGGCAGGAGTAGGTACAGCATCAACAGTGGTTCTTGAGGCCTCTAGAAGGTGGTCCCTGCTTTGAATGATGCAGGTGAATGTCTAAGCCTGGATCTGTAAAGCACAGAGGAAGAGGCCGTGATCCAAGACCTCACATGGAGGAGTTTGAGCAGAACCTTCACCTTCACAGGGTTTATTATTTTTTTAGTGTCAGTTTCTAACCCTAGATCAGGAGTTGGCAGACTCTGACCTATGGGCCAAATGTGGCTCACTACCAAATTTTGTAAATAAAGTTTTATTGGAACACAGCCATACCTTTTGTTTACATATCTTCTGTGGCTGCTTTTGCACTACAGTGGCAAAGTTGAGTAATTGTTACACAGAGCATATGGCCCATAAGGCCTAAAATACTTGATGCCTGGACCTTTACGGAAAACAAAATTTGCTGACCCCTGCACTAGACTATTAATGTCACAAGGGCAGGCATGATAAGTGTTTAATGAATATTAGTTGAGTGGATGAATGACTTGGTAACTTGGTAGATTTTGGAGGATGATTTTGCTGGAATTCCGGGCAAAGAGAATAGTGTGTGCCAAGGCATGGGGCCAAGAAACAGCCTTGTGTGTGCTTCAAGGACAGAGCAAAGGGAACATACACACATACACTCTCTCTCTCTCATACACACACACACACACACACACACACACACACACACATGCTAAGGACTGCTCTAGCCCAGAGGTTAACACAGGGGGAGTGTTTGGTGAGGGAGGGCTTCCTGGAGGAGGTGACATGGAGTAGCATCCAGCAGACGTGAGGGCACTTTCTAGGAGAAGCAGCTTCCAGGCAGAAGCAAAGTCCTGGAGGCCTGGAGTGGCTGGTGACTGCTAATTAAACTGATGTGCATCTGGCCATTAGTACAGGGCCAGAGGGACAACAAGAAGCTAGAGAGGTTTGGGGGGCCAGATTTGCAGGGCCTGAAAGGGCTGCCATAGGGGAGTTTGAACTTTGTTCCCTGGCCACTGGGGAATGGTGGTGAGGCGTCAGTGAAGGTTCCAGGGAGGCCCAGGTAGACCAGGAATGTGTGATCTGGGCAGGCTGCCTCCTTTCTCTAGGCTGTAGTTTCAATGACCTAAGAGTAGGCATGTGAGCAAATTCAGCCCATGCCTGGCTTGGGGAGGCTAATAGGCAGGGTTTCGTATTAAAATATAGAACACCCAGTTAGATGTGAATTCCAGATGAATAATGAGTCATGTTTTGGTGTCAGCATATTCCCACATGCACTAAAAACATTGTTTTTCTGAAATTCAAATCTAACCAGGCATCTTGTACTTTTATTTGCTCAATTTGGCAACCCAGCTGGTCAGGGGTTGCTTGAAGGCTGAACCTGGGTCTTTGTCAGCGGCTTCAAGGCCCTGAAAACTTGCCAGTGAGGCCAGAAACAGGATGATGAGCTGTGGGGCTGGATGCTGAGGATGTGAGACCTCATGGAGCCTCATCCTCTTAGTTTATGGGGAAGGAAATAAAAGATCAGAGAGGGAAAGGGACTAGCTCAAGGCCACCCAGCTAGTCATGGTCCTGGCATTCTGCTTCTCTCTGTGGCTGGTCAAGAGTGACTTTTAGCTTTTGAGGGAGCTCCTGAGACAGCCCAGAGGCAGGAGGGTCCTACCAGGCAGCCTCGAGAGCTCCAAGTATGGCTTCTGGAATCTTCAGAGCCATCAGTCTTGGCAGTAGATGTAGTGTGTGATCACCACCACATCCCTTCCTCCATCCGTGCCTCAATTCATCCATCCATAAAATGGGGCTAATTACACCCACCTCACAGGTGAGTTATGAGGATTAATTAATGTTTGTAAAGGCTTTGTGATCCTTGGATGAAAGATGCTCCTTATATATAAAGGGTCATTATTTTTATTATTATTATACAAGTGCCAAGTATTATTACCTTAATTAGCTTTTCTAGATATCAAAAGCAATTAGAAGGATCCATGGCTGAATGCCACTTTAGAAACCCAAGTCACAGAAACTCACCCACTCACCTGTCAGCTCACATTTTTGGCAATGGGCTGGCATTATACCAAGAGGAAGGGTAAGATTCGTGAAAGGTATTTGTTTTTGGTTTTGGCCAAGTTTCTCCCCATTGCAAAATGTATACTTTCAGGCACTTAGAATTCCCTGAAAATGCAGCTTTTGGGGTGGAAATGCTGATACAGGGGGCTGTGTGGGGAAAGGCTTAGCTTTGTAGCCCAGGCAGCTGGGTTAGAGATAGAGATTTGGAACGTGTCCTGTTTTCCATGATGACAGAAAAGACCAGATAGTGGCCACCAGGGCTAGGTGAGTGGGAGAAGGCATCGCTTGAGGGGAGCCTACTGTGCATCAGGCCCTATTCCTACGTGTGTATCAGTTTTTAAATCACAATGCTGTGAAGTAGGTACGACTTTTTTTGTCCCTCATTTTACAAACGAAGACATTATGGCTCAGAGGGGTTAAACAACAGTCAGGAAGTGCAATAAGGATACAAATTTAGGTCATGCTGATTCCATGATCTAAATCTAGGGTTTGATATAATTTCCGCCTGTAATCTACCTGGCCTGGGTCTGAACTGGCCATAAGTAGCCAAGAGACTTGCTGGTATTTAAGAGGACAGAGTGGACTATATAAGACTGTAGGTCTCTGTGGTGCCCAAGGCCACCTACAGCTTTAGCCTGGCAAATATGCCCACTTGTGGTCTTTGCAGTTAGCTCAGAAACCCCAGGTGCAGGCAGAGGAGGGAACTGTGGCCTGGATGTGCCCATCAAGGTAGGCAGGCCAACCAGGGCAGAAGGCAGTGGGGTGAGGCTCTGTCTGTGCTGTCCAGTTAGTTAGCTTGGAGGGTGAGGAGCTTGCTGTAATTAACTTAACCAGCGTCTTTAACAGTGGTAAAAGGACACTTCCCTTTTCGCTCTGTCCAGCTTCCTTACTGGTCACCAAGACCCTCCCAAAACTGTGACCAGGTGGTGGAGTGCTGGACTGAGCCACATCACCAGCATCTTCCAAACCAAGATTACATCTCAGGTCCGCAGTTCTTCAAACCCATTTTCTTTTTACAGTATGTCCCTGAGGGCTGGGTTGGGGCCTCGGTGAAGTCAGTGGGTGCATTAAGAGGTGGCTGGTGTGTTGAGGGCTTGCTGGATGGTGGGAGGGAGGGGCCAACAGTGTAGGAAGAGGTTGACACATTAATGGAAGGGTTACTGAATAGGTGCATGGATGGGATGGTGGCTGGGGATCACACTGGCGGATTAGACATTAAGTTGTGTGTACACGCAGAGGGAGATGCTATCCACTACTGAGTGGGAGAATTGGCATGTGGGTACAGGGATCCATAGAGGTGGGTGGTAAGTGTACAGAGGAGGAGAGATTTTGGTAGTTGGATGGAGGATTTGGGGAAGATACAGAGGCTGGTAGGTGAGGAGTTGAGGGAAAGGGGAGGGGCGGACCAATGCATGGAGAAATTGGCAGGTGGGTGGAGGGGTTGGCAGATGTGTGGAAGAGTTTGGAAGATCAATAGAGAATGGTGGGGGGACAGTGAGGAGGGCAGATGAGGAAGCAGCTGGGAAACACTGGGCTGCATTGTGGATGAAGGAGCTGGTATGTGGGTAGAGGAAATAGCAGTGACTGAAAGTTTCATGGAGATGGATGAAGTTGGTGAAAGGGAGGCAAAGTTGGGCACTAATGGAGGGTGGGTGGATGGAAGGGGGTAAGGAGCTGGTGGGAGGACAAAGAGCAGATTGAATCATGGAACTTCTGATGGGTGGATGGCTGGATGGACTAGGGGAGGGAGGTCATCCAAGGATGGAGGACACATGGAGATGTCAGGTAGGAGAAAGTATTGACAGATGCACAGAGCAGTTATCAGGAGTGGGAAAGATGGCGGACGGCGTGGTGTTCAGTGGAAAGGGTTGGTGGGAGGGGAGACAGGTTATCTGGGTGGGGGAGGAGTGGCCTTTGTGGCCTATGTTTAGCCCGGCAGGCTTTCTCATGTTTCCTCTGGCCTCAGACACACTTTGAGGGTGGGGGCTGCTGGGCTCGTTCCAGGATGTAGACATTTTCAGTGCCCAGCTCAGTGGCTGTGCCCATTGTCTCCCACACATCTTCCCTTCCTCGGTAGGGCCAGTCTCTTCCTCAGCTCCTAGGTCCCAGTCCAGCAGGTTTTCTGTAATCACCTCTGCAACCTTAGCCCCAGAGGTGGGGCAGGGGGGCTATGAGGAAAGCAGCTGACTCAGGGACAAATGTCTGTCTTTTGGTGGTGTGTCAAATGTGGTCAGTGTCCAGCACATCAGGGGCAGTGCCCAAGGCACTTCCCTTACCCACTGGTTGTCTCTGGCTCCACTCTGGCCTCCCCCCAAAAACTTGGGCTCAGGAAAAAATGTGTTAAGTAGGCAATACTTGACCGACACCTCTCTCCTCCCACCTTGTTCTCCATTACTCCCTCTCCCCCTCTAGCTCTTACTCTCTATTCTATTCCCACTTCTTTCATTCCTTGATCTTTCCCCTTCTTTCATACCCTTTTCTCCCACTCACCCTACATCTGTTTTCATTTTTCTCTGCTTCCAACTCTCTCTTTCTCTCTTTTTTTTTTTGAACCTTGGTCTTCTCTATACCTAGGTTACCTTTCTCTCGCTGTTTTTGTTGCTTTTCCCCTGCCTTTCCTCTGTACTTTTCTCCATCTTTGTTTCCTTTCCTGCCTCTTTCCTGCTGGCTTCTCTTTGCCTCTCTCATGGGCAGGCCTCTGCTCTCTGTCTCCTCTCAATATGTGTCTTTATACAAAAGCAGAACAGTTTGTGGGAGGTTCTCTCCTGGGCTTTGAATTAGGTTTAGAATTGCTTCAGAAAACATTTCTCCTTCTTGTATTGATTTGTGATAAAAGCAATGTAATTAATCCACTGGGAACCTCTGGTAAGAGCTGGAGGGGCAACAGGGAAGGGAAGACAGTGGCCACTGTCCCTGCCACAGAGATGGCCTGGGTGAGGAAGGTCTTTCCCTTGAAGTAGACAATGAACCTAGGGCGGGAGAAGGATCCTGGCATGGACACAGGTGAGAACCTGGTGTTGAGCTATTTTGTGGGGCCCCGTTTCCTTCTCAAGGAGTCCACAAAATACCACAGTAGTTGACAGCACTGGAGTTTGAGAGGTCTGGGTTCAAATCCTACCCCCAACACCACTCATGAGCTATGGAATCTTGGATGAGTGACTTAGTTTCTTTCAGTTTGCTCATGTCTAAAAGGACCAATAAGACCTTTCTTCCAGAGTTGTTCAGAAAATTAAATGAGAATGCTGGAAGAAAAGTACCTGTGTCAGCCAAGATTCAACCAGAGAAGAAAAGACACTAAAAAGGATGTAAAATAAGGGCTTTCTTATGAGGCTTTGGTATTATGCAGCTGTGGGAGGTTGTTGCTTCTGTATTTGGGCCTACAGTCACCAAGGCAGGCAGTTGGGGTGTGAGAATATGCAGGAATCCAAGTTGCAGAGTGAGGATACACCAGAATCTGAGCTACAGGGTGAGGATACGCCAGAATCTGAAATATAGGGTGAGGATATGCTGGAATCCTAGATTTAACACACAAAGACGCACTGCCTTGGTGACAGCCTCTCATCTCCTGAGTGTCCAACTTTGAGAATGTGAGTGACCTGTTGGAGAAGTTGATGCCCATTATCACATCGTGGCACACACTCCTGGCCAGGGGTGGGGAAGCTGGCAGGAAGGGGAGGAAGTGCCTTCTGGGGCTGCTCCATACCAGCTGGCAACAACCACCAGATCAGAGAGACCCCAGGTCATGCAGCTGGTAAGCGACGGCACTTCCCTCTGACTCAGACCCTTGGTTCTGCGTTGCACACCACACTGGCAGCAGACAGGGCAGGGAGTGGAGACACTGAAGGGCTCATACTCCTGTCATTGGGAAGGGGTCTAAAGTGAGCGGGGCCCAGGCATCTATCTCTCCATAGACTCTGCTGCCCCTTCTCCCTTTCCTTCCAGAGAATTCTCTGCTGGCAGTGGATTTTCAGCTCCAGGAATCTGGTTTGGGGCTGCGGCTGGGCTAACCTACTTTTCTGTGGCCTGACCCAGTGTCTGGAGATGGGGCAAGGACTTGTCATGTGCGGTAGTGGCAGCTGGCTCAGCACAGATTTGTGATCCACTGGCATGCCAAGGAAGAAGTGACTTGCAGTGGAAAAACCCAGGCAAGGACTGAATTTCTCAGGTCCTTTTGCATTTGCATAATGTGGGGCTGATGACAAGAGAATGGAAGTTATGTGTGTCACTTTCTGGCCAAGGAGCTTGTGAAGAAGGTGGAACTTTTCTGAGTTTATTTGCTCACTTATGGAGGGATGTCAACACTCAATGTAACCTTGGAAGCCACTTGTTGACTATGGCAGAGGCTCCACCAGCCTGGGTCTGAGTGACTGAGTGGGGCAGAGTCTCCCACTTTTACCAACCAGGTGCTCCTGCACTGGACAGTTCCCTGAGTAGGAAATCAACTTTCACTGTGATAAGTGATTGACATTGGGAACTTATTTGTTATAGCATCTGGCGGTGCCCTAACCCAACCCAGTGATTCTCAAAGCATGGCCTCTGGATCAACAGCGTCAGCATTACACAGGAACATGTTAGAAATGAGAACTCTCACGCTCCACCCTAGATCTGCTTAATCTGAAAACTCTGGGGTGGGGCTCAGTCACCTGTGCTTTAACAAACTTCCAGGGTATTCTTCTGCATGCTTGAGATTGAACCCCTGACCCCACTTATTCACCAGTTCTTTCATAGCTCCTGAATGGAGAGCAAGGTTTAAGTCCTTCCAGGTGGCTTCACGTCCTCCCCCATGGCCACCCTCACACCCCAATACCTGACCCCCAGGGGCCTCATGCAGAAGACATCATGGATATATAGTTTAATTCGTGTCAAGGAGTCAGCAGAGTGAAATGCATTCTCATAAGATAATCCATGAATTCCTCCCTCAGTTTTCCATTCTCTTGACAGTCACAGAGAAACATTGGACATTCAGTTGACCAACAGACTTCCCTTGAGGGGCTACAAAATACAGTTTGGATCAACAACCCTACAGGTACATTTCATCCCTATTTTATAGATGCCAAACCTGAGGCTCAGAGAGCACAGGTGAGAGGTGGGACCGGAACTCAGATCTGTTCTCTCTGCCTCCGTCTTCCATGTTCTTTCTGGGGTCTCAGCACTTCCCTGCCTGAGTTTCTTGGTGGTTGGTCTTTTGCAAAAGGAAGTCACCAGACCCAGCCTCTTTGTACCTAAGGAAGAATCATGTCAGGATCTGGGCCATTTGGGAAAAATGTCCTTGTCACATTTTTCTGGATATTTCAGACAGGGGCCCATGTTTGATTCACATCTGTGACTATGAATTCAGAATGCCCCCAAAGAGTGAACGGATGGGCAAGTGGGTAGGAAGTTTGAACCCATCGTCCTACTTTATGTGTCTAGAACCTTGGATTGTTACACACTAAGAAACACTTTGCTGTAATTGCTGCAGCTGTTTGTGGAGGGGGAACAAAAGGGCATGCGGCAAAGTGGGCTGCAGAGGATGTGCTGAAATTGGTCCCGCAGCCCTCAAACTTGAGCATGTGTCAGCATCACCTCCCTGAGGGCTTGTAAGTGTAAAACACAACTCCCTGTGGCCCATGCCAGAGTTCCTGCCTTTGCATTTCTATCACTTTCCCAGATGATGCTGATGTTGTATGTCTGGGAACCACACTTTGAGAACCATTGGATTAGGGCAATTCCAAATTCTGCAGCAAATAACCCCCATATGTCAATAGCTTAACACTGTGAAAATGTATCTCCTGCTCGTTCTTGGGGCGATAATTGAATATGTTGTGATATGGCATATGGCGCAGTGTTGGGAAGACTTGGATATAAATGCACTGATCTGAAGTGCTCCCTATGCTCTATGATCTTTTGACTGAGAACCCTAACCCTAACTTTAAGTAATTTATGTGCTACGATCTGATTTTCATAAAACAAAACCAAAGCTACCATAAAAAAAACTGTTTCCCTAACCCTCAAGCCCTATACATGTTTTATAAATATGGAAAAAAATACATATAACTATGTACATTTGTTGTACATAGTATGTACATATTTTGTATATACCTGGTTACTTAAGGCTACCTTTGAAAGTTCAGGGAGATTATTAGCTTTATAATAGTATCCCTGTATTACACAAGAGGATGAGATCTTTGGAACAATTTTATAATGAAGGAGATCATGGAAACCACTCAGCTTATAAAGGATGGACTCCAGCTTGCTTGGTTTCCCTGCATGCTTAGCCCCCAACAAGGATTGGGCAGCGTTTCTTCTGTCTGTGGAGCATGAGAAGACGAGGGAGCCATAGTGGTTTGGATGAATGAATTAACAGCCACATCAGTGACCACAGCATTTGCTGAGTGACTGGGGCACGCCCATGGGAGCTCCGAATGGGGGTGCTCTGAGTGGGGTCCTGCTTCTCGATGAGCTCTGTGATGGCCTCGCTTTGGATTGGGGAGCACTGAGCCAGCACAGCCCTGCCTTCTTGGAACATAAACTCTGGGGGATCCCAGAGGTTCATTCTTGAAACTGATAGTGAGTGGTAGGATTTAGTACTGGTGGGCAAAGCAGTATTTCTGCCAGAGGAAGAGAGTAGAGATGAGATTCAGATTCCTTGGGTCTAAAGTGTCACAAATGATATTCTCCTTGGAGAAGGATGAGGCTGACCCTAACAGGGAATTTGGAGACCTTGCTCCCTGGGGTTGGTGAACCCAGATTGTTAGGGCTGCTTTTAAAGCTCACTTAATTATGTTTCTGAATTGGTTTAGGAGGCTGTTGGGTACAGGTGCCTTGGGCCATGTGTGGGGGTCTCTGCTGGCCCTCCTGGGTGCTGGTGGTGTAGCCCTGCCTGGGATCTCTGGTCCTTAATAGCAATCTGGGAGGGCAAACTTGAGGGCCCTTTATCCAGGGGAGGAAGAAAGGAGGTCAGTCCCCTGTGGGAGAGGAAGGGGGGAGGAGGCAGAGAGCGCCTGGGGGAAAATCGAGCTAAGGTTCCAGTCCACCAGGTTGGGACAGGAAGTGCCTTCATGGGAACCCAACTCCTGATTTAGGCTACTTGGCACAGGGAAGTAAACAGGGAAGAGGAAATTTTTATTCCAGTTCTACCAATTTTTAGCTATGTGACCATATGCTAGGCTTTCTGCTTAGTTGACATACTAGAAATATTGGCTGAATTCATCTTTTTTCAAATTTCAGATTAATATGAGGATATGAATAATTAGGTTGCAGTGCTTACATTTGTTAGGTAAAGGCCCTGTCGTAGTTGTGTTCTGCACCTGGGGGTGTGCCCTATACCCTTACATTGTGCCCCTGAGGCAGGTGCACACCCCTCCTCCGCCCTTCCCCCCTTTTCTCCCTCTTTCCTCTCACCTCCCCCCCACGTTGAACTGAATTGAGTTTTTCTCTTGTGTGGGTATGTGTTAGTTTGTCTAATGGCCTCCTATTAGTATTGAGTACACTGGTACTTAATTTTCCATTTTTGTGATAGTTTACTATTATAAGAAGAATGTGTTTCAACTTCATCCAAGTTAATACAAAAGATGTAAAGTCACCATCCTTTTTAATGGCTGAGTGGTATTCCATGGCATACATACACCACAGTTTTTGTTAATCCTTTCCTGGGTTGATGAGCATTTAGGTTGTTTCCACATCTTGATGATTGTAAATTGAACTGTGATAAACAATCTAACGCAAATGTCCTTATGATAAAATGATTTTTTTTCCTTCTGGGTAGATGCCTAGTAATGGGATTGTAGGATCAACTAGAAGGTGTATTTTGAGTTCTTTGAGAATTCTCCAAATTTCTTTCCAAAGAAAGTCCCTGAATTTGTTTTCACTATAGTTCCACGCAGTAGGCGTTATCATCATTTACATGGGCAAATAGGAAAACTGGGCCTCTGAAGACCTCCCAGCTAGGAAGTATCAGAGGGAGCTCTGTGCTGGTATTCTCTTTACTGGTATTTTCATACCTTCTCTCTTAAATTCTTTGAACTGCACTTTGGGGTTCATCTACCGTCTGGGTTTATATTAGTTTCTAACCAAGAAAACGGGAGTTGCTTTATGTCTTTCAAATGGAAAGAAATTAGTACAGGGAATTCATCACACAAGTGACTGAAGAAACGGAGAGGCAATTCAGATTTTAGTAAGAGCAGGAAGATGTGTTTGCTCTTAGGGCTGGAGGAGCAATGGAAGGAGGTGTTCTCACCAGATCTCAGGGGTCTGGGCCACTAGCAGGTTAAGAACGTAGAGTTTTATGTCCAGTGAGAGAGGACTCCATGGAGGAAATGTAGTCGCTGCCAGAGATGTCACGAGGAGCAGAGAGAAAGGGGGAGACATGCCCTGGCCTCTCCCCTCCACTCTTGGAGCCAGAGGACAAGGGAAATGTAGACCCCAGGTCAGAGGAGAACACTGGAGAGATCTGAGACCAGACAGGCTGCTGACGGGTTCAGGGTCAGGGTGGGTGGGAGGCCTACAGGGGAGGGCACCTTGCCTGTGACCAGCCTGGCTGAGGACTGGCTCCCACTGTCATTGTATTGACAGGATTTGGAAGTTAAAGAGACTCTGTTTGGTTCCATGGCTATTGAGTCTTCTTAAGGTACGACCAAGCCAGTTAAAAGAGACACAGAAAGAGGGCAGTGGCCTCTACGGCCTATTGACTTCTTCCCAGAGTCTGCTCCAGTCTTTCAGGTTCCTTTATTCTCCATCCTGCTGCCTTGGAGTGTGCACCCCGGAACTGTGGGGAGATGCCAGGTCCTGCCTTGTTCAGCTGGGTGTGGGCACCAGGCTAGCACCTAGGAGGAGCCACAGAGGGCGGCATCTGGGTCTAAGACGCAGACATTCCCCAAAGTCCCCTGAGTTTGAGGATTGGGGCTGGAGGCCTGTGTTCCTCTCCTCTGCCTGCCCCCTAAGCACCCTAATATTTGTCCTGGCAGCAGCAGAACTGTCCCCGCTAACTTTTTGGTCAAACCAATCAGGGTCACTCTAGTGACCTCCCTCCCTTCCTTCATCTATCCCTGTTTATTCCCTCCCTTCCTTGTTGTTTTCCAAGAATTTCTGATCATTTACTATGCATCAAGTATTCTGCAGGTAAATGCTGGGAATATAGTGGTGAGTACAAGAGCTTAAAATAGTACATATTTTTTGAAATTTAAAATCCTACTTCTAAATAACTCAGGGTTCAAGTTAGAAATTATGAAGTATATAATAATGAAAAGATTTATGACTGAATCATAAAGAAAATTCTTCATCTCAAAACTTGTCGAAGGAACCTAAAGTTCCTTTGACTGATATTTATAGTCTCAAATGCTTATAAGGAGCTTAAGAGGATAGGCAGAGAATCACAGACGAAACCCTCAAAAGTTTAGAGCACAGGGAGGGAACAGTAAAACAAGAGCAAAAGTCAATAACATAGACATAAAACATGTGTGTGGGGGGGATCGACACAGGCCACAGGCAGACATTTCAACTAACAAAAGAATATGTGAGAAATTTGATACCAAAATAAATATATGACATCTTTTCGACTTAAGAAAGCGACTTAAAGAAAAAACAAACAAACAATAACCCCCCCCCAAAAAAAAAACCAACCCATCAGACTTATAGCCTCTAGTATTTGAGATAAAATGTATAATTCCTATTTTATGAATGAGGAAATCGGGGCTCAGAGAAGTAAAGAAAACTGGCTAAGAATCTGCAAGCTGGGAGGGGTGGGGGCAGGACAAGGTGTGTCTGGATATAAGGATTATTTCTGCTGTGACAGGAGGGGAGGGCAGGGGAGTTGGCCAGGCAAGGCTTCTGCTGGGAAATTCCCCAGAGATGCTTGCTACTGGGGTTGCTCAATTACTAGGCGCTTTTTAATGTACCTTTAGGAGAGGCATTTGGCACCTGAATAGCTCCTGAAGGTTTCACCATCGCTGGCTCCAATTAGTGGTGCAGCAGCCCTGCACTACCTGGAGATCTTTGAGTCCCGCCCAGCTGAAGGGAGCAGCATGGAGCATCCTGGACTTTGGCCCACAGCCCTTTGACTCAGCAATCATCCTGGCCCAAGAACATGCCCAGTGCCTGAGTTGGTGCCCACAGCTGCAGCCCAGGGCTCTGAGCTTGTGAGGAAGCAGGTGGCAGCTTGCTGGGGAGGCCACGTGGGTGACAGACTCCCACCCTCCAAGGCTTCCAAGAAGCCTGAATGGAAAATGAGCCTTGGAATGGAAACAGTGGTTTAAGTGGCTGGATGAAGACCCCTTAACCTTGACCTTCTTGGTGAAGTGGCATCTGTGTGTTTTGCATCCCTCACCCCTCCTCCTGGGAGTATCTCCCTGTCCTCCTCTCCTCCGGGTTCCGGTGAGGTTGCCAAGGACAGAAGCTTGCATTGGTGCCCACTTGACCCTGAGAGCTCCTTCCTCAGTTGTGCTACATACACAGACACTCCCTCCTTCCTCTGGGCTTGCTCAGCAGGAATGATGTAAGCCTGGGTTTTTGGGGCCCTGCCCACCTCCCTCTGCTTCACGGTAGCTAGAGGAGAAAATGAGGAAATGCACAGATGTGCACCACGCAGAGAGGAAAGCGGAGACACTGGACAGTTCACTGGAGGCGCAGCCCCCATTTCTCCCAGGTAGTGGGAGCCAAGAGTGTCTCTTTGTTCTTGAATTTGAGTCGGGCTTTTGTCTCCTGAAACCCTTGTCTTGGCTTCCTGCCCTCTCTGTCCCTTCAGAGTGATTCACTTACCCTGCACCTTGCAACTGCCCCAGGTCCTCCTGTCAGGAAATGGTCTATAAGCATTCAGCTTGCACCTTCCAGTTGAATGTTTATTCTGGCTAATGACCTACAGAATGATAAGGGACCCTGCAGAGGTGAGGAGTCAATAATATGTATCTGCTTGGGGGAAGGATGGGGAAGAAATAAGAACGCAGCTACCATGGATTGAGTCGGAAACAGTGCCATGTGCTTGAAGTGAACGCTTTTTTCAATCCTCGCAATTACTTTACGCTTAGCTTCCTTTTTTTTTAAAATTAAATCATAGCTGTGTACATTAATATGATCATGGGGCATCATACACTAGTTTCACAGACCGGTTGACATATTTACATCACACTGGTTAACATAGCCTTCCTGGCAATTTCCCAGTTATTGTGTTAAGACATTTACATTCCACATTTACTAAGTTTCACATATACCCTTGTAAGATGCACCGAAAGTGCTTCTGTTTGCTGTTTACTGTTTTACAGATGAGGCAACTGAGGTCAGGGAGCTTAAATAATTTGCCTAGGGTAACAGGGTTGGGAAGCGGGGAAGCCACTTATTGATACCAGGAATTTGACTTTGCAATCTGTGTTCAGAACTGCTTTGTTGATTAAATAATTACGTGATTGAAGTTAGCATGGTGGAATTGGGTGGCAGGGTAGGGGGACGGGTTTCTGGTCTTTTATTTCAAATTGTCTTTCATATATTTTATAAAGTTTTCTCAATGTAAGGACATGTTAAATAAAAAGACAAGGGCTGTGTAAGAAACACTGTGAGTGGAAGGAAGAAAATAAAACAACACACACAAACAACTCCCTTCCTTACTGCCAGAGCTGTCCCTCCCTCTAACACAAAATGTTGTTCCCTTTGTAACAGGAAAAGCTGTCAGAGCTCCCCTCGGCCTGCAGGTTAAAGGCTGTATTTCATCACCTGACTGAAAACTCTTCATAGTCCGGTCCTGAGTGCTTTCCTCGAATTATCTACAGCATGCTTTTCCCCGAGGCACCTTCACCACACAGCTACTGATGTCTCAGCCTTGGAGTCCTTGCCAGGAGTCCTAGCAATGTGTTACCATGGTCATATGTTTTTGCAAAATTTGTGGAACTAGTCTCGGCTGCCCATAGCACAGTGGTTATAGCGCCACCCACATATACTGAGGCTGGCGAGTATGAACCTGGCCTGGGCCAGCTAACCAACAATGACAACTGCTACAAAAAATAGCTGGGCATTGGCAGTGGGCGCCTGCAGTCTCAGCTACTTGGGAGACTGAGGCAAGAGAATCGCTTAACTCTAAGAGTTTGAGGTTGCTGTGAGCTGTGATACCATGGCTTTCTATTGAGGGTGACATAGTGAGACTCTGTCTCAAAAAAAAAAGAAAAAAAAAAAAAGATAAAAAGTTGTGGGGCAGCACCTGTGGCTCAAAGGAGTAGGGAGCCGGCCCCATATGTCGGAGGTGGTGGGTTCAAACCTGGCCCCAGCCAAAAACTGCAAAAAAAAAAAAAAAAATTTGTGGAAGTAACATAACATTTAGATTGGGACAGTTTAAGGCCACTCTCTCTTTACCATTGGAATTTGTGCTATCCCTTCATCTCTTCTCAGTTGAGTTGGGGATACACTTAGTTTGAATTTATGCAGGACGCCCTAAAAGTCACCATGCACAGGGAAAATGGGAGATTATAGCTAAAAGCACCTTTACAGAAGACCCTCCATAGTTGACCATAATCCTACATGGACCACCTTCTTCCATTGACCTAATTTTCATAGACCCAACGTGTATCACATGTACTCAAGGTAGCCTAGGCCTAGTTCCTTATGTTGACCATGAATGGAATATTGATCATCTGTTACAATCCTTGCGGGGTCAACGTGCAGAGCTTCTACTGTGTATGTACAAAATATTCATTACGAAATTTTGCAAAGAGGTGGCCAATACATATAGAACATTATATAAAATTTTATAAAATTATAAAATTTTGCATGTAAAATGCATGTTTGGCTCCAATTTCCCATTTTCCGTATGCACGGCAACTTGATGGGTGACTTTTGAGACACTCTGTAGGTGTGATTTGCAATTGCTTCTTTGTGTGGTTAAGTAATTGCTGGGCATAGGTGTAGAAATCACTTCTAAGGATCATGGTTCCACCTACCGTACTGGCTCACATATGGTGTGTGAATGTCG
The DNA here is from genome assembly GCA_963574355.1 of Loris lydekkerianus. Taxonomy (NCBI): domain Eukaryota; kingdom Metazoa; phylum Chordata; class Mammalia; order Primates; family Lorisidae; genus Loris; species Loris lydekkerianus. The sequence goes on along the minus strand of CAUYPK010011814.1, from coordinate 2,904 downwards.
TGGACATGAACGCTTGGGGCCAGAGGCTGTGTCATGACATGAACATGTCCTGGGGTGCCCAAATGTGGAGGGACAACCAAGTTTGACATACAGAGCCAGAAGCTTGTCTATAGAAAATTCTTACAAGTTCCAGGGCTCAAAAATATGAAAAAATTTGATAGAGGATCTGCCAAATTTTATAACTATCCTAAAATACATAGAGGATATTAATGAAGAGTTAGTAAGTGGAGTGACATTTTAAAAATTATCTTTAATAAAAGGTGAGCTTTGACCAACTATTGATTTTATGGAGCTTATGGTGATATGATTAACATGTGATATAACAAAAAGAATGAAGTCAGAATAAGTAGGGAAAACAATATCATGGAAGTATGTTGGGCAGTTAATTAATGCACAATATAACTATTTTTCTGGGTGTTGTGATGTTGCTGGTATTTGTCAGCTTTTTAAAGTGAGTAATCAGTTGTGGTTTCTTTTCTCTTTCTGAATGTTCCCTTTTGTGCCTACATTTTAATTTATTTCTTTAAAAATCATCTTTATGAAGGTATAATTTTTATGTAATGCAATGCATGCGTCTAAAGAGATTCTGAGTTTTGACAAATGTATACACCTGGGTAACTGCCACCACCATTGAGCAAAGAGTGTTCTGTCACCCAGACTGTTCCCTCCTTCCACTTTACAGGCAATCTCCTGCACACACCTGCCCCAGACAGCACTGATGTGCTTTTTTAAAAAAATCACTATAGATTCTTACTTTTCTAGAACTTCATAAAAATGGAATCACCTAGTACCCTGTTATGTCTGGCTGTGTGGGTGTGCGTGTGGTGGGGAGACCTCAGCATTGTACTTCATTTTGTATTATCCATACTTTTGTTATTTTTTTCCTTAAATAAGGCCTCCTAAATGGGATGTTCTAAGTCTGGCCCTGTTTTTGCTCCATGCTGTGGACATGCTGGGAGTCACTCGTGTTTTTAAACTTCAAGTGCACACCTCTGAGTCCATGCCTGGAGCATACTGTTCCCTCTGCCTGGAACACTTTTCCCTCCTGAGCTACTTGGTGAACTTGGGCTCATCCCTTCTTGTCCGGATTAAGTTCCTCCTCCCTCCTGGATTTTGCCAGTCAGAACAGAGCACTCCTTTCTCTGATCTAGGAAGCATTTGACTTATACTTTTCATCAAGGCTCATTTTGTTGGTTTTCTATTGAAATTGATTCACTTTTGTCATTCTCTCCCTCAGAGTCTGAGGTTTTGGATGGGGGTGTTGAGTGTTAACCAACATTTGATACTCCCTGGCCTCTGCACCCCCACTAGCCTTAAGTTAGAGGGCTGTCTTAAGCATAGAAACAAATGTTCATTGAAAGTTAAAAAAAAAAAAAGTGAAACTTTTCATTTGTGGTTATAGAGACAAGGCAAACAATTTCTTCCTTCAATTATAGTCATTTCTATTTGGTTTCTCACACACCAAGTATAGTAGGGGTAGAGGGCGGTGTTCACTATTTGTTCATTTAATGGGGCTGAAGTGGACTGACCACGTGTTAATTGTCTAGAGCAGAGCTGTCTAATGGAAATACTATGATACACACATGTAATTTTAAATTTTCTGGTAACTACATTAAAATGTTAAAAAAGAGGTAAATCAATTTTAATAATATATTTTATTTAATCCAATAAATCTAAAACATGCAAGTTTTAACATGCAAGTTATGAGATGTTAGTAGTAAAATATTTTACATTCTTTTTTCACACTATGTATGCATGGCTGGTGTGTATTTTACACTGGAGACACATATAAATTTGAACATGAAATGTGGCTTAATGGCCACGTGCAGCTAGGGGCTACCATGTCAGACATTACAGGTGTAGAATCCCTTCCTTTCTGAATATCAATTAAAAAGGTCATTGTTTTATTCTGATAATACATGATCATTGTAAACAATTTAAAAAAATCCAACTACTTAGAAAGATGGAGACTTTGCATCTTTTGTACTCACTTGGAAGGATTTGGGGAACATTCTTCTAAGTAAAGGATCACAAGAATGGAAAAGCAAGTGTCCAATGTACTCAGTATTAATGTGAAACTAGTAGAGAATAACTACACACACCTCTTGAGAGAAAAGCACACATTTAAATTCAAGAAAAGAGGAAGGGGAGGGGATTTGGTAAGCTCTCACCTAACAGGTCCAACGTAGGGATATATGGTGCACCTCCAGGGTGAAAGGTTCAACTACAACTTGGACTCTACCCAACAAATGCAAACAATGTAACCTAATTGTGTATACAATTATATTAATCTGAAAAAAAATTCAGCAAGTCAATTTGAGAATATCATTCCTGGAAACGATGTCTTTGCTTTGACATTAGCAACTCCATTAGCTGGGTTAGCTGTGCAAAGAACTAAACTCTTTGGGCATTTTGGCCACTAGTTCTCCTGTTATTAGACTGTAGATATCAGATCCAGAACGTTCCTGTGCCTGTTTGTCCCTCATCCTCTCAACCCCACACCTCCACTAACTCAGCTGGGTATTATCTATAGCAGTTGAGGATCAATGCTCCTTTTCCATTCAGACATCTGACATTCAAGTTTTTTTTTTTATTATTATTATAGATAAAAATATGCACCATAGATGTGCCCCAACCCATCACCCTCCCTCCACCCAAACCTCCCCCCTCCCTTCCCCTTCCTTGGTCCTTTCCTCATAGTTTTGTGGTATAGTTGGGTTATAGCCTTCATGTGAAAGCTATAGTTTACCTTCATAGTAGGGCTGAGTACATTGGGTACTTTTTCTTCCATTCCTGGGATACTTTGCTAAGGAGAATATGTTCCAGCTCCATCCATGTAAACAAGAAAGAGGTAAAATCTCCATCTTTCTTTAAGGCTGCATAGTATTCCATGGTATACATGTA
>CAUYPK010011813.1:0-38022 GCA_963574355.1 Loris lydekkerianus | reverse complement strand
CACTTTTGTGGTTGAGTAGCCACCTCCCTGCCGTCAGAGACGCCCTCACCTGTGGTGGAGCAGCCACCTCCCTGCCGTCAGAGACGCCCTCACCTGTGGTGGAGCAGCTGTACTGTGGGTACTGCGTGAAAGCAATAGCCCTTTCTAAGCCGTCTCTCTCCATCTCTTCAATTGCTTCTTCTGTTAAAGGATGGACGTACCGAAATCCAATGTAGTATTTGTGAGGGGCTGTTAGGAAAAACATGTGGGAGAAGAAAGTATTAATCTTTATACAGATTCCTCAGAGTCACCAAACATAATGCCACGCCCAGAAGGAAAACAGTTAGCCTAACTTCCTATGGTGCCGAGAACATAAGTGAGCTGAGAATATTCCTTAGATCCACTCCTCGGCTGGTATATGCAATTTTGGTCACTATTTTCTGGGATCTCACCCACACAGTTAGTTAGCACAATGGTTTTTTGGGTTTTTTTTTTAGAGACAGAGTCTCACTTTGTCACACTCTGTAGAGTGAGAGGATGCGACAGCTCACAGCAACCTCCAGCTCTTGGGCTTTGGCGATTCTCTTGCCTCAGCCTCCCAAGTAGCTGGGAGGATAGGCGTCCACCACACGCCTGGCTATTTTTTGTTGCAGTTTGCCCAGGGCTGGGTTCAAACCCACCACTCTCGGTAGGTGGGGCCGGTGCCCTAGCCACTGAACCACAGGAGCCACCCAGCACAGAGGTTTTTAAAATTCAAGGTTCTCTGCTCTTGGCTGGGATAGGAGAGGCTCAAGAGAGAGGAGGGAAAACTAACACTTCTTAATGAAGTATGATCTCTTCTTGCATACTAGAAACCACGGTAGACATTTTACATTTTGTTTTCTCATTTAAACCCCTTTTCAGATGAGAAAACAAAAGACTCTGGAGGTTAAATGACCTGCCCAAAGTCTCACCTAGCAGATGGTCAAGCTGGAATAAGAGCCCATTCTCTCCCAGCTGAGCCCCCAGGCCACCTAGTTTATATAAACAACTGCAAGAGCTCTGGCTGCGTGATAAAAGTTCACTGCTAACAAATGATTAAAATGATTCTTGTCATTTTATATACAATGCGCAAATGAAAGGCACCAAGTGGGATTTAAAGTCATTGTTCTTGGCCAGGTGAGGTGACGCACACCCGCCGTCCCAGCAACTTGGAAGGACGAGGCAAGAGGATAAGTACACCCAGGAGCTCCAGGCTGTGCTGAGCTACGACCACACCACAGCACTCCAGCCTGGGAGACAGAGCAAGACCTTGACGAATGAATTAGCTAATTGATTGCTCTTGGCACCTAAACGGCATCTGCTGCATGTCCTTGTGTTTCTTTCTGTCACTTCACCAGCTCCCTCCTCTGTCTTCTCTTACCCTCTTGCCTCTTTCCTTTTCTGTATTTCAAAGGCATCCGTATCACACAATGTCAAGGGCCTTTATAAAATCATAAAGCTGAGTTTCCTAACGTTATCTGGTCTCGCTTCCTTGCCTTTTCACAGGATTACACATAACATATATGATGACACTGAGAATACACTACGTAAGTGTCAAGTAATAAGAAAACCAAGATGATGCGACTGCCCAAAGCATTAGCAGCGGCTGCAACTAAGAACATGACACAAAACTGCCACAAGAAACATAGGTTAAAGTGAAGGAAAAGATAGGAGTTTATATCCCACACACAAGGATGTTCACATGGCTGACATTCCTCCGACCTTGACCCAAGGCACTCTAAAATAATGGAACTCATTACCAAGGCCAGAAGCAGAGGGCTGTTAGGTGAGAGACCACGAACATGCCAGGAAGGGTGGGCTGACTCAGTATTCCCTGGCGGGGCTGCAAACAGAGGAAGGAGGAGGTCTATACGGTATTGTTTTCAGCTCTCTTTTCCCTCCAGGCCACTGATGTTACGCTATCTTGCATAAACATGGTGAAGAGCATTTAAAACACACCAGTGATGTGACTCTCTAAGCAAACTCCAAATGACTGATTGGTCAAAGATTATGTGCTTCCCACTAAAACTGCCAACTAGCACAATGCTATCAAGTCCATTAAGCAACTCTTGGTGATCTGGGTTGAGAGTTAGCAAGCCGGGGGAAATTGCTTTCTAATCTTTTTTTGAAACAATACGATCACCAGACTGCCATAGCAAGATCCCCCAGTGCTACAGATCAACCAGCTTCTCACACTTCCTCTTCACCTGTCCAGGGTCTGAAGGTTGCAGTCTAAATGCCTGGAGTCTGGGAGTTCCTCCAACAGTGCAGACGGAGAGGTGGAGAGGCTGCTCTTGTAGATAAAGGCAGGGTGGGTGACAGAGAAAGTAAAATATTCTGGAAAGAACTGATAACATTTTCTAAATGCTTTTACAAAATGGTCTGTAAATACATATTCTAGGAAAAGTAGTAATGTGCTCTAACTGGGTCTTATCCTGAGGAACCAGCGGTATTCACGAAGGACCCTGCCCATCAGGATGGGTTTCACACTAGCTGGCTGTCCCCAGAAGAATGACATTAATCAGCACCACATCTGTGGGCCCCACAGCTGGTGGGTATATCTGGCAGGCTCATGTGGCCAAAGTGAGCCCAAACCAGATGCCTCACAGCCTGGGTACCCTCGGAGTGGCCTCCCAATGAACACTGTTCAACAACAACTATGAAACTGGATTTTTAAACAGTAAAAATTCATTAATTTAACATGTACAATAGTTCAAGCGTTTGACATATGATTCTTTGAGAGAAAGGTTCAAATATGCACCACAACTCTAACGCTACATAAATCTTATCAGATCACGAATTCTGTGCTAATGATGAATAATAATAAAAACTCAACATTTACCGAATGTTTACTATGCACCTTTCACAATTGTCTTATTTAATTTTCACAAGAATCCTAAGAGGTGGGCTCAATCATCATCCCCACTTTTCAGATGAGGCTTAGCGAGTACGCAGCCTTGTGAAGTCACCCGACCAGGTGTGGGAGGCCGCTACTCCCCACCCTGCACCCTGCCCAGGATGGGACTCTTTCACTGAGTGCCCTTCCTAAATAAGTACCACATCTTGCCATGTATAATGCACTCCTGTATATAATATGAACCCCCATTTTTGACCAAAACTTTCAGGAAAATGCCTCTCAGGAAAGTGGCTGGCTCTCGGCCAGGAAAGATACTTCTGTGGAGGGCTAAGGCTCCCTTGTAAATGTGCAGATAGTGCTGCTTTCCCGCAGCCACCCGCTTTGTGAAGGCTGCCCCTTCCCTCTCTCCCATCCTTCCCTTGGCTGGTGGGGTGGGAGTTTATGAGGCTGCTCAGCCTGTGGGCAGCCAGGTAGGTCCCTGGGACCAGCCCAGCCGCACTCCTGATCACAGCACTCAGAGGAGGCCACTCTAGCCGGCTCCCGTGGGATCTTGGATCCTCCCAAACAGGAAGCCTGTGCCCCTGGTGGGCCCAGCAGCACAGCGTGGAACCCAGGGAGGCCAACTGGTTCCCCTGCATCCGAACATACTACCCATGTATAGTGTGTGTCCTTAGTTTTCCCTCAAAAATTTGGGCAAAAAGTGTGCATTACACATGGCAAAATGCAATAAACTATAATAAAGACTTTACCTTTAGACTTTTCTAGCTGATTACACTGCCCTTCTACCACCTACTCTGTTCCTGACGTTGCTGCAATGGTACAAAACCATTTCCAAGCCAGATCCCCAGTTTAACTCACTGTCTTAGGTAAGTGATCAACTCCATGCAAAGCCAGTACAACTCTCAAAACTTCCACACTGCCCACCAAGCAGCAACTACCTCCCTAAAAAATGCCAGCATGACCAATTTTTTATGTGTTTCAATCACTGCATTTTCTGGCTGAAAGAGAATTTTTCTTAACAGAAATCAACAGAATTAGTTCAAAAGGAAACTTTATGATTGTATAGATAAGAGGATCAGATGGGAGGAAGAATGAGAGAGACATGCTGAGAAAGAAACAAAAAAAGCAAAGGAACAGGAAGGGCGGGAGGGAAGAGGGAAGGAACTGTGCCCGGAGAGGCACCCGGCCTTCAGCACGGCTTCATGCCCACACGGAGAAGTGTGACAAGGACAAGAATCCTCTTTCTGGGCAATCTGGGGGGCCCTGGGAGAACTGCACCACCACATGTGGTGGTCTTCTCCATCCTCGAGGCAAAGTTCTCCCACAGAAATTTCCAAGCTTGAGACCATCTCATGTATTCCACATGCACATTGTGTCATCGGCCTCATAAATGCTTTGGACACCATTCGCCAATAAGTCTCCAAAAGATTTTCTCTTCCCCTTAAGCAGACTGGTCTGCAGCATTAAGACCCCACCAGACTGGAAGCTTCTTGTAAGCAGAAACCATGGTTTTCAACTTTGAAGAGCAGCACCAAACAGTGCCAGGCATTCAAGGGGCTGCTGCTGAAGGAATGAGTGATCATGGGCCTCATTCAGTGCCACTACCATACCCCAAAAAGCAGGCCAGCTGAAATGACAAAGTGGTCATCTACCACCCAGGAGAAAGCCAAAACGTGCCCTGCCTGCCTCAAGGGTCCCAAGTGTGGGCCATGGAGGATGGTGATTCCAAAAGGGCATCAGTGCCAGTGCCCACGTGGACCAGCTTCTGAGATCCAGGGAAACCAAAAAGAACCTCCAAGAGAAGCGACTCCCTGCCTGCTTGGGTGACAACTGCTGGGAAACGCAGCTCCAGGAGGGTAAGGGCGTGGCCTGCTCACTGCTCAGCCCCACAGCGCTGCCCCGACACTGCTCAGTGCTTATAAATACCTGGCGGGTGGATGAAGAATGGATGGATGTGGGAATTAAGGGATGAACGAGTGCGAGGGGGAGTAGGCACACAAGCGAGCGGAACGAGCAGAGGAGGAACGACCATTTCCTGTGGCATTAGGGATGATTTAGTGACTGGACAGGCCAGCCACCCAGCTGATATGTGTTCTGTGGACACATGAAACTTAGCCCCAAAGTTACAGCAAAGAATAATGGACTTTCAAAAATAAGTCTCTCTGGCAGTGATTTTCAACCCGTGTGCTGCGGCACACTGCTGTGCCGTGAGAGGATCTCAGGTGCACTGCAAAAACTTTTAAAGATCGTTAACTAAATTATTTCGAAAGAACTTCAAAGCACACTGAGTATATTCTTCTTTTACTCTTTTTTTTAATCAATATAATTCAAGTGGGCCATGAGTTAAAACAGGTTGGAAGGCATTGCTCTAGGATAAAATGCTTAATCACTCAATTTTTTTGAAAATCACTTTTACGACAATTTTGACTATGTAAGTATATGGTGAATATTATTATAGAGATATTTAATAGAGAATAATTAATCCTAAAAGCTACATGCTTATAATTTCCTCTCTTTGGACTACATGGCCACATATGAAAACGATCAAGACTCAATGGTAACTGGGACACTGGATAAAAGCTAGGTCCTTCCATGGACTCTTTCCAGGCCAAAGTGGGAGGCTGAGGCCATAGTTAGCTGACGGACCTAAAACTCTCCCCACAGACACAGAAGGAGGTAGGAGCTTCTGTTTGTATTCCTTTTCCAAGTCTGACAACTCTACTAGGGTTCTTTTTTTTTTTATTATTGTTTTGAAAATGGAGCCTTGCTGTGCTGTCCTTTTTAGTGTATATTATTATTCTCAGGTGCAATCATAGTGCACTGCAGCCTTGAACTCCTCAGCTCAAGAGATCCTCCCACCTCAGCCTCTGGAGCAGCTGGGACCACAGACACCCAGCACCATGCTTGGCCCTCTGAGGCTCTTTGTAATGACGGGCTCTACAGTATCACCTGAGTAGGGGGGGAAGGTACCTCTTCTTTCCACTGAAGATAGCATAGCAATTGCAACTCTGATTCATGCTAAACTACAACAAATTGTTAATGGCTGGAGACTTTGTTGTCTATGACATATCAAGCAGGGATGAGAGGAGGGCAGTCAAGTTCTCTCAGCCAACATTTAAAAAGATACACTGGGGCATGTGTGCCTAAACTGTACAAGAAATGTCCTCGGGCCACAGCTGAAGGCAGGAAGCAAGTCTAATATGCAGAAGCACACCTGAGCAATTTCCCAAGGGAGGTGACATTAGGACCTTGTGTTCCTTTGAGTGGCGGGAAATGGGGGATTCTAAGAGCAGCCTGAGCTGATGATCAATGACGTCCTCATTGAGGAGTGAAATGCTCCTTTTGGTCCTGCCTGGGGGGCCGTTCTCCTTAGGGGTCCCCAAGGTGTCACACTCCTGTCCTGACCCTGAAGTCTTAAAATGCATTTACCATGAATGTAGTTCATGTTCCTAAGATGCACGTATTTTTCAATTTTAACATTTCTCACATTGGTCCAAGTCTGTAACAGATGGCGTCTTTAAATACATTGGTGGTGTTTTTTGTCTTAGTATTATACAAAAACAAAGGTTTGTCCCGCCATCAACTGCATCTTAGATATGTCTAATATGGCACTGACAGTTCACTTGTGCTTTTAGGATTTCATTCTATGCATTATTATTCTGCTAAAGGTTTTCAGAGGACAATTACCAGATGTGTACAACCCTCATTAGTGTCACTTCCAACACGGCACTCCAGGACCTTATGGTGGTGGAGTTGCCAAGGGCTGAAAGCAATTGCTGAAAGTTGCTGAGTGTCTTGTGGCTTCAGCGCTAAGCAGCTAATTCTGTACTAAATGTTAACCTAATTAGCTGCCCGATCAGAAAGGAAAGGCAATGGCAGCAGCCTCAATCCATTTCCCAAAGATTTCTTTCCAGTGCCATGATACATGCATCTTTTATTCATGATATGTCATTTGTGCCTTATAATCTACCTCCATTTAACAAACATCTCAGCTGGGCACCCACAGCTCCATGGTTAGAGTGGGGGCCCCCTGCACTGGGGCTGGCGGGTTCAAACCCAGCCCGTGCCTGCTAATAAAAAAAAAAAAAAAAAACAAAAAAACAATTTTTCAAACTTCCTTTAGAAACTAATGCTCCAAATTCTTAGCTTTTTCATTTGTAACATAAGAAGTGATGAGTATAAAAGACATTGCAGACTCGGAAGTGGGGATGGGGATGAAAAGTCACCCATTAGGTACAACAGATAGTATTCAGGTGATGGGTACACTACAAGCCCAGACTTCACCATATCATGATACAATGCATCCATGTAACAGAAACCACTGTACCCCTTGAATCTGTTGAAAAAGTTTTAAAGTAAAATACAAAATGAAGTAATGTAAAAGGCTATATAGTCAAAAGGATAACACCTCAAGAGCTGAGTAAAATGACCCCATATTACGTAGCAATCCCCTCAAACTGGGAGTTGCTGGTACACGAAAATGGTTGGCTTCCAATACTGTTTTAAATTTCATGACTACTGTGAAAGAACACACCTAGAGACATGTTAAGGAAGAAACACCATACCTGTGTCGGGGGACAGCTCATCCAGCAGCTTCACCATGCCTTCTCCCTGCTTGGAAGTCCACATCTTGATGGGGGACCCGCCTCCAATCCTACGGTACTGCTCCTGAATTTTGGGGGCTCGGCGTTTGGCGATGAATGGGGCCAGCTTACTAAATCATTGAACATGTGGGTAAATGGGTTTCATTCCACCTTAGCAATGTGACAAAAATTTTCTACTCAATAAAAAAAAGATAAGCAAAATTTGAAGAAGTATCTAACAAAATTGAGCCTTTAGAATTAAAAGCTGGAGATCTTTGACCACAGCCAGCTCTGTGGGTGCAGATTAGACAGCTAAAGCTAGACCCTCTCTGAGGAATGTCCATTTGGCTCCACGAGTTATCCAGCAGCACACCCAGAAGATTCAGGACTCCCCATGCAGAGAGGCCTGGATTTGAGCTGGCTACCATCTCAACATGTTTGATCCTACACCTAACAAGAACTAGGATATAAGACCTAGCACACATACGTTCTTCTTAATTTAAAAGTAAACATATATTAATTCTAGAGATTTGAGGGATGCACAAGGGTGTCCATGGAAACCCTGGAAACAACCTAATTGCCCATCAGTGAAGCACAGCCAACTAAATGAAGGCAGAGCTAGACAACGCAATTCTGAACAGTATGAAAAAAAAAGCCAGATCTATACAATACATTATGGAACAAGACACAGGGCTGCTTTTTCACAAAACAAAAAAAGAAAGAAAAAAGCAAAATGCTAAAATAACATACGTAAGCACACTCGCGTTTCTGTGACAGAGCGGGGCGGGGATGGCATGTACATACTTAGACGCACAGGAACGACTTCTGGAGGCTGCAGCACTTACCTCTGGGTGGGTGGCTGGGAGGCTGGAGTTCAATGTGAAAGGGACACTTGCCTTTTACCCTAAGTACTTTTACACTAGTGGCATCTTTATCACATGCATGATTTTTTTGTTACAAAAACCTATATTTTTTTTTTTTTGAGACAGAAAGTCCTGCCCTTTAGCTGTGAAAAACTTTAACTTGCTTCCTTGAGTTCTCCATTCTGTTTTTTTCTTTCTCTTTCTTCCTTTCTCTCTGAGACAGAGTCTCACCCTGTTGCCCAGGCTCAGGTGCCATGGCCTCATCCAAGCTCATATACCCTCAAACTCTTAGGCTTAAGCGATCTTCCTGCCTCAGCCTCCCAAGTAGCTGGGACTATAGGCGCCCGCCACAATGCCCGGCTGATTTTTCTATTTTTAGTAGAGATGGGGTTTCACTCTTGCTCAGGCTGGTCTTGAACTCCTGAGCTCAGGTAATCCACCTTCCTCGGCCTCCCAGAATGCGAGGATTATAGGCGGGAGCTATCTAGCCCAGCCCCAAAAACCTATTCTAAAAGAAAAGAGGAGAAGACAAAGGGAGAAAAGATCCGTGGCACCAGTGAATAACAATCAGCGCTTCCCTGCACGTTAATCAGATGGTAAGTACGAAGTACAAACACATTTTTAAAAATCCTTAAAAGTGCTACAGCTGTGTCAAGGAAACTACAGTTACCAGGGCTCTAGGGAGAAAAGGGAGTCAAGGAGAGTCGGCGCCTGTGGCTCAAAGGAGTAGGGCGCCGGCCCTCTATGCCGGAGGTGGTGGGTTCAAACCCAGCCCCGGCCAAAAACTGAAAAAAAAAAAAAAAAAAGGAGTCAAGGAGAAACTTCACTAACTTGCTTTCTCTCCCCCGGCAGTTCTTCCAAGATCTTATCCTTCTGATATCCAATAGAAACTAATACTGCTGCTCTGACCATCACCAAGTATGCATTAAAACTACTTAGTTTTTTTGAAACTACAGAGTTGAGAAATATGTGCAGGGCAAAATGCCTTGCATACATGATAAAACAGTAGAGGTGTGCATAAAATCTTACTTTTGAATAGGAAGCGTCATGAGGTCTCGGTCCAAGAAGAGCCTCAGAAGGAAGTCGTGAACTTCTCCAAGTGTTTCAGGGCCTCCCATATTTAGCATTAATATTCCGGTTTTTGGTTTCCTACATAAAATAAAACAGTTGATTTGTCACACTGTGTCTTTTCCTGTAGGGTAGAATCTTGGATTGGCTAGCAAACTCTCATCCAATTTGTCTGATGTGTAGGTAAAGTCCTACAGCTCCTTTTGCTGCCATCACTCAGCTGCCTATTTGGGAATATATGAGGCCTCCAAGGTCCCAGCTCCGACTCTGACCTTCGTCTCTTAGCTCCATTCAGGACCTTGCCCACTAGGCTTGAAATGTTTCCCTATTAAAGTATCAACCAGAGGCTCAGCACCTATAGCACAGTGGTTATGGCACCAGCCACATACACCAAGGGTGGAGGATTCAAACCAGGCCTGGGCCAGCTAAAACAATAACAACTGCAACAAAAAAATATAGCCAGGCATTGTGGCAGGCACCTGTAGTCCCAGCTACTCAGGAGGCTGAGGAAAGAGAATCACTTAAACCCAGGAGTCTTAGGTTGCTGTGAGTTGTGACGCCACAGAACTCTACCAAGGGCAACATAGTGAGACTCTGTCTCAATAAATAAAATAAAGTATCAACCACAACAAAGACCTAATTCTTTAGGTATTGAGAATCAAGATAGAAATCTACCACCGCCCTGAGGCTGGAGGGCCTGCAAGGGTGAATGCCTCATGAGTACATAGGTCACTTGACCTCCCTAAACTTCAGGTTTCCTCTTCAGGAAAACAGAGTCCACCGCCTACCTCAAAAAGTTGTTTTGAGAATTCAGTGGAGAAGAGAAGAAAAGAAATAACAAAGCTCACAGCAGAACTAGATGAAACGGAAACCAAAAAATAAAAATTAAAAAAAAATGACAATACTGGAATACTATTCAGCCATAAAGAAAATGGAGACTTTGGTATTAACCTGGATGGAGCGGAAACACATTCTTCTTAGTAAACTATCACAAGAATGGAGAAATAAGTATCCAATGTACTCAGTACTAATATGAAGCCGGTAGATGATCTATGTGCCCACAAAGGAGAAAAACTGAATTCAAGTCAAGGTTGGGGGAAGGGGAACGAGGGAGGGGACAGAGGGGAAAGGGAGGGGCTGGGTGTGCTCCTCTCAATGGGCACAGGGTAAGGGTGTGTGGCACACCTCCTGGGAGAGGGACTCTACCTAACAAATGCAAACACTGTAACCTAGTTGTTTGTGCCCTCACATTAACCTGAAATAAAAAATAAATAAAGTTAGCATTATGTAGTAAAAGACAAAACAATGAAAAATACAAAGGATCAATACAACAGGAAGTTGGTTCTTTGAAAAGATAAACAAAATCGATAGGCCACTAACCAGACTAACCAGAAATAGAAGAGACTGGATTCAAATAACCTCAATTGGAAATGAAATAGGAGCTGTCACAACCGATACCACAGAAATACAAAATATCATCTGTGATACTGCAAAAACCTCTGTGCAAACAATCTAGAAACCTAGAGGAAATGGGTAAATTCTTAGAAGCACACATCCTCCCAAGCCTGAACCAAGAAGAAATAAAAACCCTGAACAGACCAATAGTGAGCATGAAGATTGAAGCAGTAATAAAAAAATCTCCCAACAACAACAAACAAAGGCTTAGACCAAACGAATCACAGGTGCATTCTACCAGACCAATAGCCAAGAACTGATACCCATCCTTCAGAAACTATTCCACAACATCAAGAAGGAAGGAGTCCTCCTTAACTCATCCTATGATGCCAGTATCGCCCTGATACCAAAGACTGGAAAGAACACAACAAAAAAGGAAAACTACAGACCAATATCCTTTATGAACACAAATGCAAAAATCCTCAACAAAATACTAGCAAACTCAGAAATCAACGGTGATGTACTTGTTGACGCCCATGGTAAGTTCTATTATACACAGACATGGTTCCCATATCATTTTCAATCTTTGATGTATAATAGCAGCAAATAGCACAAAAGTGTGAGAAAGAGGCTGCTATTATGCAATCTTCACACACCAATCTTCTCTTTGATGATTAAATTAAATGGTTACACTTAAATCACAACTTCCTACTCCGCTTTCTTCTCCAATACCTGCCTTCACTCCTTCCATATCTCCTGTGAGGATAAACTACATCTCTCCCTTTACACTCACCTCTTTGTCCTTTATGTAAATCCACTGCTTAGATAATTCCTGGAAGAAATGGGGCTAATGTTCAAATTAGTCCCAGGCTACAGAATCAAGTACTGGTTGAGCAAAAAGAAAGCAAAACTCTGTCACAAAAGTTTTAAGTCAAACAGCCTCTGGGAAATTAAAAAACAAAAGTACTGGATGGCGCTTGTGGCTCAGTGGGTAGGGCACTGGCCCCACATACCGAGGGTGGCGCGTTCAAACCCAGCCCTGGCCAACAAACTCCAACAAAAAAATAGCCAGGCATTGTGGCGGGTGCCTGTAGTCCCAGCTACTCAGGAGGCTGAGGCAAGAGAATCGCCTAAGGCCAGGAGTTGAAGGTTGCTATGAGCTATGTGACGCCATGGCACTGTACTGAGGGTGACAAAGTGAGACTCTGTCTCTACAAAAAATAGTAATTAAAAACAAAAAAAGTCCTATGCAAAAATGTAAACTTCTAAAACCCACATCAAGCTCTGGTGCTTACACAGTGCAAAGTGAGCCAGGCCAGGAGTTCTACTCCTAAACCCCACCAGCAGGCAGGGTGACATCGTAGGAGAACCAGTGCCTAAGGCATGCTTCTGGGAGCCACCAGGAGACCACGACCAGAACTCAGAGTCTGAGCTGCGCCAAGGAGAACCAGAGGCCCCGTGGGTCTCCAGGAACGGGTAGCCACATGAGTCAGTGATGGAG
The DNA here is from genome assembly GCA_963574355.1 of Loris lydekkerianus. Taxonomy (NCBI): domain Eukaryota; kingdom Metazoa; phylum Chordata; class Mammalia; order Primates; family Lorisidae; genus Loris; species Loris lydekkerianus. Next base: position 25,755 of record CAUYPK010011813.1, on the reverse strand, counting down.
AAGCTAAAGGACAAGGAGTGTTTCCTAAATTCATTCATTTTTCTTCTTTTGCATTTTTAAAAATTAATATAATATTCACATCCCAAAATTCACCATTTTAAACCGAATGACTCAGGGGTTTTTAATATAGTCAGAAAGTTTTGAAATCATCACAACTATCTAATTCTACAACATTTTCATCACCCCAGAAAGAATCTTTGTACCCATTAAAGCCACCTCCCATTCCTTCTCCCCTTACCCATCACAACCACTAATCTATTTTCTGGGCCTGTGGATTTGCCTTTGCAGAACATTTCACAGAACTGGAATCACACAATCATGTCTGGTCTCTCTCAGCACAGAATGTTCAGGGTTCATTCAAGTCATAGCACGAATAAGTACTCCATTCCTTTTTGTTGCTGAATAATATTCCATCATATGACTATACCCTCTATTTACTCTTGATAAAGCAGCTGAGAAATAACTGGCCTGAAGTTTATCTAAAACACTATTATAAATGGTGAGGTGTCCACTCCCTAAATCCCCACATCAACATCTGACTACCACAGTGACAACAGCAATCTTGCTGAGATGGCTTTCGTCTGGAAGACTATTCCTAACGTGTTCTAAACGATAACACTATGATGACATCTTAATGGCAATTTTTAAGCAATTGTTAATATTTAGCAATAACGTAAGACAACAGTTGTGTTAAATGTATGCAGGTGGCAACCGTTTCTTGATCAGACACAGTGTAGGTGAATGAGATAGAAATTCTGAAATTTAGGCTGAGAATTCATATGAGAACCAATTCCTAGGGAATGGGAAATGTTGTATTACAATGATGTGGTCAGGGATTTTCTCATTTAGACTCATTATAAAGAGTAAGATCACTTTTCACATCATTATCTCAAACCAGGGTTTCTGTGCCCCACTAGTACCAATGTTTTGAGCTGGGTCGTCTTTGTTGCAGAGGACTGCTCTGTGCGATACGTTTAATCACATACCTGCCCTCTACCGACTAGATGGCCATGGCATACATCCAACCCCAGTTGGGACAACTAGAAACGTCTCCAGACACTCTACCAAATTTGTGTCCTGGAAGTCAAAAAACGTCACCTACCCCCTACTGAGAACCACTCTCTTAGAGGAAGAGTTTAATCCCCTTTTTACTAAACCAGTGGACTATAACAAAGATGTCACTGTTATATAACTTTTCCATACAGTTCTATCGCTACATTAACAGTGGGGTTGAGTATTTTTTCCTTGATACCTGCAATTTCCAGATGTGTTGTTTTGTGAAACTATAATATTCTCTTAATCTTTCTATTTAGACCACCCCAGTCTTCTCCTGGGATTCTATCTTCCATCCTCAAAATCTGTGACTCACAATAAATTAAGTGCATTTTCCCATGGATTGCTGCCAGTAACAGATTACTGGCTAAAAAACCCAAGGCTAAAAGACTTACCTAAGCCACACAGGGTATCAAAGTGCAAACGGTATTTCAAACTGTTTTTCATCTGTAACACCTGAGCTCAGATCAAGAGTGGCTTTAAAGGGGAGGTTTCTCTGCCCTGCTCATGGTTTCGCAAACTCACATGAAAAAGATGCACACAATTTGAAAATGCCTAAAAGCACATGCACTTAATTCAAAACTGTGTTGTGCATAACAAATATCGCATTAGCAAGCCCTAGCCTGACACCCCTCTATTCCAGAATGTGAAGTGCAAAGCTTTAGTCAAGGGTCTCCATCTCTCCTCCCCTCCAGACAGAGCACACCTGAGACCAAGATCTGAATGGGTCACATTCCCTTTGTTTGAACATAAAAGCATTTATAGCAAAACATATTTAAAATTTCTCACTTGTAAAGGTTTCCATATTCTCCTATTTTTAAATTCTAGGACTCTCAAAACATAAGGTTTTTTCCCTTAAACTATGAGATGTACATAATAGGAAAGGTAAGCTCATCAATTAATAAAGAAACAATAATTCTATTCCAACATATGTGGTCAAAATCAAGAAAAAGAAAATTCCAGCTCTTCCCTAAAACCTAAAACCTAAACCCTAAAATCCACCACTAGAGGTGGATCAATACCACCTCTAGTACAGTTGAGAAGGGTATAACCCATGCACCAAATCTACATGCACATATACAAACTACCTGTTTTTATTAATAAAAGTTTTATTAGAATACAGCTCCACTCATTTGTTTACATATTGTCTGTGGCTGCCTTCACAATACAACAGAAGGACTGTACAGCAACAAAAGAGACAGTGTGGCCTACAAAGCCTGAAAACTTGACTAGCTCACCGTTTGCAGAACAAGTCTATCAGCCCCTAACCTGGTATAGCATCTAGTCTTGTATTCTAGTCTAATCCAGTCTAAACATGAAGCAGCACATCTTCATAATGTCTGGCGTCATAATGACCCACAAAGACCCTCCTCGCTTTACCATGTCTAATATGGAGAAACTAGAAACAACTACATGCCCCATAATGTGAGACAGGATAAAGCTACCAAACTAAAGTAAAACAATGTGTACATGATAACGTAGCAAATGAAAAGAGGAAGTTATAAACATATCATGTATAATATTGTCACACTTTGCTAAATACACAACTGAGTAGTAATAGATATGAGACAAAATATTGGGTGGTAAGATTATCAGTAAAGTTTTTCAATCTTTTCTTTACCCATCTGTATTTTCCAGAATGAACCCATTTCTTTTGTATAAGTGTGATATAATGTTACCTAAAAGAATTATTTTAAAAAAATTGTTATTTACTTTTAATAATAAGCCTATTATATTCCTAGGCTTTTGCCATTAGGATAACATAGTACTGAAATTATTTTTCTTCTAGGGTTCTACCAGGAATCAATTTCTTCAGTTTATACCAAATACTTACTCCAGTGGCTGAAGTGGGAAGAGGGGAAGGTGGGGGCAAGGAAGAATGGTGCCCTGCTCGGCAAGCTGCCAGACAGAGATGATGCAGGGCCCCTCCCCTAGCCAAACAAACTGCAGTTTACTCAGCATTCAAACAGCATACCCACAATGACACAGTGAAAAATAACAAACACAAGATGAGAATGTTTTGTTTTCCTACCTGTGTAACTTTCACAGAACAATGTCCGGTCTGGCAGAAAGTTCAAGGAGTTGAATAGGTCACTCGCTTCCTCCACTCTGCCTCATGCTACGCTGTCCCTATGCTGTCATCCACATAACGTCCCTACACAGAGTCTTCCATGGCCTCTGTGCACAGGAAGACTGGAGGACCATTGTGGCTTCTGTTACTGGAGAGGGCTGGGTAACGCCATGCCCGCTGCCAGCCGCCAGCAGATGAAAGAGGTGAGGTAGGAGATGTGTGTTGATCTTGTTAATCAATTATAGAGTCATGTCATGTATAATTATGTTCATTATGCTAATAGATGAAAAACAATAATAGAGCTTCCTATAGAAACTCTTGGCGAATCATTCCTTTATTTTTTTTTTTTTGAGACAGAGTCTCACTATGTTGCCCTCAGTAGAGTGCTGTGGCGTCACAGCTCACAGTAACCTCCAACTCTTGGGCTTAAGTGATTCTCTTGCCTCAGCCTCCTGAGTAGCTGGGACTACAGGCACCCAGCACAATGCCCAGCTATTTTTTTGTTGCAGTGATTTAGCTCGCCTGGGCTGGGCTCGAACCCACCATCCTCGGTGTATGTGTCTGGCTATGTAACCACTGTGCTGAGCCAGGTGGGTCATTCTTCATTCTGTATAGAACACACATTTCACAGGCCTTACTGTGTTACGTTTGTAAATACATTTGCTGCACATATATAATTTGTGTTACGTGACATATTCCAGAACCAAATTCTTACATGATTTGCAGACTGTCTGTACTCAGCTATGTGTCATTTAACAAAGTCCTGTTGTGGGGCAGAGGGAAGAAGGCAGTGAGAGGAGTAAAATTTACGGTTTAACAGGAAACCAAGAAAATAACTTACACCTGTGTACTGGGTTTTCCCAGCACCTTTTCTTCCAGGCAGCCGTAACCACGGGTGTTTGCCTCAGTAAAGAGAAATTCTGACTTGCCCCTGACGTTAGCCTCCTACCTCTGCTCCGGCTGAACTTGAGGACTGGCACTCTTGGCATGCAGGGCTGCTCCTGTAGCGGTGGTGGCAGCTGCTGTGCCCAACTGGCACATCCATGGCTGGCAGGCCCTGACACTCCCGTATACCACTGCAACAAAATTAAAGTGCTAGCATGAAATCCAGTGGAAAGGAATTTTTTTTGGAAGCGTGTTCTCAGAGTGTAATTCCTGGCTTTAAAACGTGAAGCGCTGCAATGGCAGAGATGACTGTCTTAGCATCTCTCTGCAGGCAGGGCCTGGGGGTGGGGGTCAGTCCCCTAGGATGGCCGATGAGGGGTGCAGGGAGGCCTAGAAACTACACACACCTCCCCTGCCTGCCTTGGCCGCAGACTTTGCTGTGATCCCTCGTGGGAAGCACTGCATGTTACGAACATTCCTGACAGCTGCTCACGTGAAAGCTGAGGGGCCTGCAGAAAAGGTGAAGAGCCACTGACATAGGGAGTAGAGACTGAGTCAGTTTTCAACCCACTGCACATCTCATCTCTGTCTATGACCGAGAACCCCAGGACTGTCCTTAGATGCTGACGGGGGGGGCCTCTGTTTTCTGGGGCCTCTCTGGCTCTCCTCCCCCAGCACCCACCCCACAGCCAAAAAAACATGCCTCCCCCAGTGTCCACGCCCCACATGCCAGCACCCCAGAATTCCCTGTCCCTTAAGCACCACGTCCACTTCTAGGATCTGCACATGACTCTGCTAGTTTCATCCTCCTGAGGGCAGATTACGCCATCAGTGTGACTGATTCTTGACCTGAACAGCAGCCAACATCCTCAGTGCTGGGGCCAGAACAAAGCTGAGGCGTGAAGACTGGAGGGTTGCGTGCATGTGCACAAGGCGAGAACGAGCCAGTGGCGGGAAGAGAAGGAAAACCAGTGCGTCAGGGGCCACAGTCCCCAGCCCTCTATGTTTCTACAGGTGCTCTGGAAAGTTTGAGAGCTCATCCTTCCAGGTCGTTATAAAGGTCTATTTGTCAACGTAGGAGAACAGGACATGTGTTGAAACCTGTTAACTTGCTGTCCTATGTGTGATGTAAGTGCCTCCATGTATACACTTGTCCTGGCCCCATAACACTTATTATACTAATAGGTGTGGAGAAGCCACTTGAATTGAAGAGTCCCTGTGCCATACCCAGTTGTCCTATGAAGAGTATCGGTCACTAAACATCCAGTGAAATGAAACTGAAGCTACACACAGGTATTGAAGATGGCAATGTGTTTACTACCATGCCCCATGCTGCACACATGACCTGCTTCCTCATTCTTGAATCAGCAGGTTAGAAACCAGCTTGCAATCAGTCTCTTAGAGGGGGCAAACATGTCAAGGGAGAGGGATTCAGTCTGCTGACCAAGCAGACCTTACTCTGAATCCAGCTCCGTCACTTACTAGCAATGTGACCTGGGGCTAGGTTATTATCTTCCTGAGGCCTAGTTTTCCAAGCTGTAAAATGACAACACCTTGTTATTAGGATACTTAGAAGATAGCCGGGCATCGTGGCCAGAGCCTATAGTCCCAGCAAAGAGAGACTAAAGCTAGAGGATCACTTCAACCCAAGAGTTTGAGCTACGATGCATGGCACTCTACCAAGTGTGACAAAGTAAGATTCAGACTCAAAAAAAAATTTTTTTAATAGTACTTAGGAGGATTAAAGCAGAGATGTGAAATATGCTACACTGTCTGCCATATGATTAGTGCTGGCGTTAGTTTCACTTGTACATTTCTAGAGGTTAGGGACTGCACCTGCTCTAATTTTTAGTATGTCTATAAAACATAAAAGAATGAGATTTCAGCTCAGCACCTGTAGCTCAGTGGTGAAGGCACCAGCCACATACACCGGAGCTGGCAGGTTCAAACCCAGCCCGGGCCTGCCAAACAACAATGACAACTACAACCAAAAAATAGCCAGGCATGGTGGCGGGTGCCTGTAGTCCCAGCTACTTGGGAGGCTGAGGCAAGAGAATCGCTTAAGACCAAGAGTGTGAGGTTGGTGTGAGCTGTAATACCATGGCACTCTCCCAAGGGCAACATAGTGAAACTGTCTCAAAAAAAAAAAAATGCTATTTCAAGGCCACTTAGATTTCCAACTATACAGATTGTGCACATTCCCAATAGAGCCAATTACATGTGCTTGTGCAGAATAATCTTTACTTGCTTAAAGTGAAAGATCGACATAAAAAATTTTAATTCTACTCCAAAGATGTCACAAACCGGCCAGGTGCAAGGGCTCACTCCTTTAATTATAGCCCTGTGGGAAGCTGAGGCAGGTGGATGGTTTGAGCTCAGGAGTTCGAGACTAGCCTGAACAAAGTAAGACCCCCATCTCTAATAAAAGTAGAAAAAGTAGCTGGGCATTTTGGTGGGTACCTGTAGTCCCAGATCCTTAGGACACTGAGGCAAGAGGATCACTGGAGCCCAAGAGTTTGAGGTTGCTATGAGCTATGATGCCATGGCACTCTACCCAGGGGGACCCAGTGAGACTCTGTCTGAAAAAAAAAAAAAGAAGTCTCAAACCATCTCACATCTCCTTCCTTGTTTTAGATAAGTTTAATTCTGAACTACATAATGAGATATAAATAGGTTCTTAATCATGCTGCAATGTTTCCAATTCCTGAAAAAGAATGAGATTATATCAGACTCCCTGGGGTATGAGAATCAAACTTTAGCATTCCATGACGGGCTTGCTAATACAGGTTGAACATCCCAAATTCAAAAATCTAAAATCAGAAATGTTCCAAAACCTGAAACTTTTGTGCACTGACATGACACTCAAAGGAAATGCTCACTGGGGCATTTCAGATTTTTGGATTTAAAATGTTCAACCTGTAAGTGTATTCCAAAACCTAAAAACAGCATCTTACAAGGGTACATGTGAAACTTACTAAATGTAGAATATAAATGTCTTAACACAATAACTAAGAAAATGCCAGGAAGGCTATGTTAAACATTTTGATGGAAAAATTTCAAACTGTATATAAAACCAGTGCATGGCACCCCATGATTACATTAATGTGCACAGCTATGATTTATTAAGGGAAAAAAAAAAAAAAAAAACATTAAAAAAAAAAACCTAAAAACAATCTAAAGCAGCGGTTCTCAACAGGTGGGTCATGACTCACAGGAACTGTATTAAAGGGCCACGGCTTTGGGAAGGTTGAGAACCACTGATCCAAATTCATACATAGGGGCTGAAGCCCATAATCCTAGCATTCTCTAGGGCTGGGTGTGGTGGCTCACGCCTGTAATCCTAGCACTCTGGGAGGCCGAGGCGGGTGGATCACCTGAGCTCACGGGTTCAAGATCAGCCTGAGCCAGACCTCGTCTCAAAATAGCCAGTGTTGTGGCAGGTGCCTGTAGAAACAGCTACTTGGGAGGCTGAGACAGGAGAATCACTTGAGCCTAAGAGTTTGAGGTTGCTATGAGCTATGATGCCACAGCACTCTACGGAGGGTGACAAGGTGAGACTTGGTCTCAAAAAAAAAAAAAAAAAATCCTAGCACTCTGGAAGGTTGTGACGGGGGGAATCCCTTGAGTTCAGGCATTCCAGATCAGTGCAAACAAGGGTGAAACCCTGTCTCTACTAAAAGAATAGAAAAATTAGCCAGGCCTTATGGCTGGCACCTGTAGTCCTAACTACTCAGGAGCCAGAGGCAGAAGCATTGTTTGAGCCCAGAGTTTGAGGTTGCTGTCAGCTAAACTGATGCCATGGCACTCTAGCCTGGAGCAACAGAGTGAGACTCTGTTGAAACCTAAGGGAAGGGGACGGAAGGGGAGAAAGAAAAGAAGAAAGGAAAGAAAGGAAAGAAAAGAAGGAAGAAAAATCTGCAATCTGAAACGCTTCTAGTCCCAAGCACTTCAGATAAGGGGTACTCAACCTATAATAAAATAACATATCCTCTTTTAGACCTAAAAAAAAAGGAAGGAGGAAAAAGTTGGGGAGAGGCTCGGTGCTTGTGGCTCAAGCGGCTAAGGCGCCAACCACATACACCTGAGCTGGCGGGTTCAACAGCCTGGGCCCGTCAGACAATAATGACGACTGCAACCAAAAAATAGCCAGGCATTGTGGCGGGTGCCTGTTGTCCCACCTACTTGGGAAGCTGAGTTGGAGGTTGCTAGGAGCTGTGATGCCACAGTACTCTACTCAAGGTGACAGCTTGAGGCTCTGTCTCAAAAAAAAAAAAAAAAAGTTGGGAAAAGACTAGATTCTCCAACTAGTACATCAGTATTTCTTAGTTCAATTTGGGAGCCAGTAGCTTTTCAAGCTGCTTAACTATCGCCATGTCCTCTGCTTACACAATTCTCTTCTCCATGGTTGACCGAATTCTCAGAGAGAAGGGTGATGCTACTAACAAGGGAACCTTTCCACTCAGGAACCTTTCCAGCTCTCCAGGGCTTCTCTAAAACACTCCTTTCCCCTAATGATCTAAAGTTTTTGGAAAAATGAAGAGCTCCTACCAAACGATTAGTGTGTGTCAAAGGACCACTTGAGACTCCTGAAAAAGCTAAAGAGAATGTGAAGGCACAGGCAGCGCTGTGTAGCATGGAGTATGTGTTCTACAGCCAGAGAGATCAAAAGGCAGCAGAGCTCGGCTTGTGCAGCTCATAGGAGTCTCCCTTCACTCGTCTGTAAAATGGTGATAAGACTAACCTTGCAGGGCGGCTGTGACGATGGGGAGAAAAAAGTATGTCCAGCTCAAAGAACAGTGTACATGATTAAGCAAAGAGGTTAAGAATATTCACTAGTATAGACTTGGCCACTTATGAAATAAGGCCAAATAATCCTGCCCCCACTCCTTACATGGACAACTGGTGTACCTTTAGAAGGTCTAGAAATAATAAAAGTTGTCAAATTGAGGGAAATACAGAAAAGAAAAAGATGATGTAAGAAAACAAAATTTCCTAATTTCCTAACTCCTGTGGTAGCCTACATCCATACTCCCAGCTACTCAAGAGGCTGAAGTGGAGGATAACTTGAGTTCAGGAATTTGAGACCAACCTGGGCAACAAAGTAAGACCCTATGTAAAACAAAACAAAACAAGTAACTTCATAATTGCTGGACAAACCCAACAGGTGATCATTTAAAAGTATACTTGTTCCTTAAGAAGTTAAAAAATAAATTATTTTAATTTCAATTTTTTTTTTTTTTTTTTTTTTTTTTTGAGAAAGAGTCACAATGTGTCACCCTTGGTAGAGTGCCATGGTATGATAGCTTACAGCAATCCCAAACTCTTGGGCTCAAATGATGCTCTTGTCTCAGCCTCCCTAGTAGCTGGGACTATTGGTGCCCACCACAATGCCCAGCTATTGTTAGAGACAGAGTTTCACCCTACCTCAAGCTGTCTCAAATTCCTGAGCTCAAGCATCTCACCTGCCTCCAACTCCCAGAGTGCTAGGATTACAGGCAGGAGCCACCGTCATCAGCTATTTTAATATTTTGAATGCTTGGGAATGCGGTAAAGGAGGGTAGAGGCAAGGTATACAAACACTTAAATATATAATAGAGCCCTTTGCTATCACATAGGAGATAAGAATTATTTCAAAAGTACTTATAAAAACATGTACCATTTAAAAAATTAACAACAACTGGGCGGTGCCTGTGGCTCAGTGCGTAGGGTGCGGGCCCCATATACTGAGGGTGATGGGTCAAACCCAGCCCTGGCCAAACTGCAACAAAAAATAAATAAATTAATTAAAAGTATGTATTTAAAATAAATAAATAAATAAATAAATAAACAAACAACAGCCAGGCGAGGTGGCTCATGACTATAATCCTAGCACTCTGGGAGGCCAAGGCAGGTGTATTGCTTGAGCTTACAAGTTCAAGACCAGCCCGAACAAGAGCAAGACCCTAAAAAGGAAGTCCCAAATGAAAAAAAAAAAAAAAGAAAAAAGAGCAAGACCCTTTCTCTAAAAAGAGCTGGGTATGTGGTAGGCAACTGTAGTCCCAGCTACTAGGGAGGCTGAGGCAAAGAATCACTTAAGCCCAAGAGTTTGAGGTTGCTGTGAGCTATGATGCCATAGAACTCTACCAAAGGGGACAAAGTAAAACTTTGTCCCCCCCCAAAAAAAAAAAAAGAAAAAAAGAAAGAAGATTCTATATTAAGACTATTAATAAAAATGAGAGGGTTTGGTTAAAAAAATGTTATTTTCTAGTGTGGAGCCAAAATGTTCTAATGCCTTTTATTATTTAAAGTAAGACTGTTTTCATTATGCTAAAAACTTTTTTCTAATTTCAAAAAATATATATGCTCAGTGTAAAAAGTTTGCAAAGACAAAGGCACAAAGAAAAACAGTAATCAGATAGATAAATAGTACAGGGCGTACCCCAAGAAGTTTCTTATTAATCCTCTAATATACTAAACACATAGAGCACAAAACTTCGTTTTCCCACTTTTACTGTCAGGGTCATTTTCAGAAATACTATTTTTTGTTTTCCAACCTAGATAATGTTTATCCTTTCCCATTAACCAAGATGATTAAAGTATGTACTGTAACTACTCTCTAAAATCAAGAGTCTGTAACACAGACTTCAAATCTACCTCCTGCCATGGTTTCTGAACCCTTCCACTAATAACCTAGAAGATGAATAATTTAAAGTTTCACATCTTCTCCCATAGCCTCAGGAAAATCTACAGCCTGTCAGACTTTATTTGCCCAGAAAAGTCAATGAAAAAAAGATTAATTCATTACTTCTTTCAGCCCCAATTCTGGCCCTGCTGCTGCTTCTTAAAACATAACACATTTCATCCACCAGTGTCCTTAGTAAGGTCTCCTCATTGTATACTGATCACTTTCCTAACAAAAGCACCTGTAATGAGATAGGCAGGTTCAGAGTGATTCTCTCCATTCCCACTAAGTAGGTGCCAGACTGTTGAACTGAGGAACTAATTGTGTCCAGTCACTGTTCAAATGCAGTAAATAGGGATCTTATGTGGCTGCCTTTTATGTTAATAACAACATTTTCAGGATCTCTATGAACCTACTTAGTGCTAGCGGCTTCACCTATATCCTGCCAATCTCTATGGAAAGCCTAAGAGGTATTACTTTTCTACTTTTGCAACATTTACCAAACCTCAGGCGAGGCTGGGTGCCTTGCTCAAGGTGCCACAGTTGGAAATGGCAACCCAGCCAGGTGTGTCTGACCCAGAGTCCCATCCGCTCATCCTATGAACATAACCTATATTTACGGTTCACATAAGAAATTTGTGAGGCTGTTAGTAGGTCTCATTTGTTCTCTCACATTTCTAGAAATCACTCTCTCAGGTGGGTCCTAGCTCCAAGGAGGAGTGAGTGATGCTATCCCAACGGTAGTGAAGATGACTACGCCTTCCTTACCGTATTCTCTGCGGCAGGCCCTTAACACACCTTCCCTTGCAATGTAAGGCTTACATCATCCCCATGGTCCTGTTATTGCAGGTGACAAGCAAGACTGAGAAATGCAGCCACTGTCCACGCCATCTAGCTGACCTACAGACTTGAACTCGCGCCTCCCGCACTCCCGGCGCCCTCCCCGTGGCCTCCGGGTCGGGGCCCTGGGTGCTCCCGCTCGCCCCTCCCAGGGAGGGCCAGTCCCGGTCCCCGTCCGCTCTCCGCTATGCCACCCGCCCTTTTGCCCGTGGCTACCCACGCAGCCCGCTGCGGCTCCCGGAATCCCCCAGGCCCGAGCGCCCCAGCCGTCGCAGGGACCCCGGAGGCGGCCACCACAGCCCCACTTACGCCGATCCCGGAGCAGGGCGCCCGCGGCGCGCAGAGCCGCAGCCATGTTGGTGCCGACTGAAAGCATTACCGGGGCAGCCGCGGCCCGAGTCCCGGGCTCCTCCAGCCGCGGTGTGATCGATTGTCGGCGCAGCTGACAGCAAGCCGGGAGCGCCCCCCCATCCCCCCAGTCTCCAGCCTCGGGCTCTCTCTCGGCCCCACCCCCACCCCCACTCCCGACGCGCCCTCTCATTCGCTGTAGCCGCCCGGCGCTCGCGGACGTGACCCGGGGGGCGGGGCTCGGGGCGGAGCCATTGGGGACACACCCCTCGTGGAGAGTGCGCTTGGCCCCGAGACGCTGCCAGGGCGAGCAGCGCTAGGGAGACCTCCTCCCCACCATTCCCGGTCCCGCCAGCGCAGCTGGATTCCTGGTTGCACTGAACGGATGCCCTGGTTTCGTTTGCCAGCCTGGGAGGCAGTGACCGCAGCTATGACTCAGCAAAGAACTTTCTTTTTTTTTTTTTTTTTTTTTTTTTTGAGACAGAGTCTAACTTTGTCGCTTCTTGGTAGATTGCCACGGCATCATAGCTCATGGCAGCCTCAAACTCTTGAGGTCAAGTGATTCTCTTGCCTCCGTCTCCCTGATAGCTGGGACTACAGGCGCCCGCTACAATGCCCAGCTCTTCTTAGGGATAGGAGGGTCTCGCTCTTGCTCAGGCTGGTCTCGAACTTCTAAGGGCAAGCAGTCCACCTGCCTGGGTCTCCCAGAATGTTAGGATTACAGGAGTGAGCCACCGCGCCCGGCCTCCAGCAAAGAATCAGACGCTTCGTGGGCGGCATCTGTGGCTCCAAGAAGTAGGACGACGGCCCCATATACCGGAGGTAGCGGGTTCAAACCCAGCCCTGGCCAAAAACCACAAAAAAAAAAAAAAAAAAAAAAAAAAAAGACTGTTCAGACCCTGTTTTGTTTTGCTTTGTTTTCAGAAGAAAACGTGGATTATTTTATGTTAGACGCACAAATCATCGTTCAGTTTCTCTGCAGCATCTCCGGGTAGCAAAGTTAGACAGGTGAGACTGGAAAGTGAGCATACTTAACAACGTGAGATTACTAGGAAAAGCGAAGGCCAGTCTAGCAAAGCATTTCTTGGCGGGATAGTATGGTGAGCATAGCATCACCTTCCCAATTTAGATGCCTGTGCTGTGCCAGTGTCACACACCGAGACAGCGGGGTGGCGCGCCCCCCTCATTCCTGGCCGTTCCTACATTCCACATCGCCACTAGCCCACACTGTCTATCTGGTCAACGCACTGCGGAACTCAAGAGTAGCCCTGGGAACAGAAAGGTCTGAGGCATCATCCATCCATGGAACAAATACAGAGCACCTATTACGTGGACCGGGAAAACAGTAGGGAACAGAGCAGGAGGTGGCTAACGTGAAGAGTTAGGGAAGACGCAGGAAATAATCACAACATACAGTATTTTGCTTGATGAGCAAAAAAAAAAAAGAATGAAGCAAAGTAAGGGGTGGAGGAGGGGCTAAAGCAATTTGAAACAGGTGGATCAGAGAAGCCCTCACTGATATTTGGGCAGAAGCACGAAGCATTCTGGTAAAATGGAGTCTAGGTTGAGTTGAAAACCACCTTTCTGTAGCTAAAATTTGTGCGATCGATTAAAATAGTTTATTATGAAAGTTAGTGCTCCTTGTGGTTATAAGCCCAGTGTCAAGCATCAGATTAAATGGATTGCCTTTCTTGCGACCTATACAACACTCAAATCCAAGCAGGAGATGTTCTCTGAAAAGAGGAAGGTAAAACCTGCTCTAGTTATCAAACTGTTTTCGGGTACATTTGGCTAATTCTCTACCCTCAAAACCAAAATTGTATTTATTTTAAGTCGCCCTTTAAAGAAGAGATCGTTATGAATAATATACTTCTCTACCTATAGCCTGAACCTATTTCTTCTAAAGAAACCACATAAAAAGGGTTGTGCATCTTGAAATGCTGTGCTGGAAGAAGTGTAGACAAGGCGAGAGAGTAAGAAAATGCCAGGGCTTTTACGTGTCTGAGCTATGTGGATGTTTTTTTCAAGCCCCTCTGAGAGGCCCTGGATAAGTCACCCCTCCATCCCAGGTGCTGGGCCCCTCCTGCTAGGTGGAGATAACGGGCATCTGGCCTCTCCCAGGGAAATGCTGGTGATTAGTGACAAGGCGTAAAAGTGCCATATCTCACTATTACAAAATCAATGGTTGGGATGGGTTAAATTTGGATCTGTCCAGGAAAACATGCTTTATTAAATATGTCAATATTGTGTTTTAACAAATGAATTAACATTTCATTCATTGTAGTCCTTATACTTTCATTTTTACTGACTTAAAAATATTCATTCAGAATTCCTAGTGTATGAAACCTCCTGATGCACATATTAAGGACTCGGGTTATAACTGAAAATGGAGCAGCCTAACAGTTGTTATTCCTTATCGATGGCTTATTGCTTCCAAATCTCAAATATAACAACAGTCTTCCAATGAGTAAGTATTTAGATTCTTATAAAACAAAAGCAGATGAAATGTGCTTTACATTTTTATTTCAGAACTAATAGAAAATACTGTTCTTCACCAGAAATTGTAAACTCTAAATAGAGGTTTACCATAAAAGTTCTTGAAAGGTTAAAGAAATTTGCAGAACTATATGAGATTCATATATATGTGTGCATTTTTTCCGTGGCTTATGTATTTTTAACAAAATTATATACCAATTCCATTAGCAAACAGAAGGTTAAAAATTTGCAGTCTCTGGGCTGACTCAGATAAGCGGCCCCCCCTCACATGGGGAGAAGGTTTATCTGAGGCCTGGTGACTTAATTAGTGAATAAAGCACTCACCTGTCACAAATACTCTACGTTCAGCCTGTGGGCCTAAATAAAATGAATTTGTTGGTCTCAGCTCACTGCTTCAGGGAAGGGGGGGAAATCCCCTAATTCATTATTTGCCATGATTGGCACCTCTGAGCTACACAAACTAAATTTAGATAATTCAATTCTGATTCCTTAATCAGAAAAAGAAGGAAAGGAAGGGAGGCCATGAGGGGAAACACAGTGCAAGAAAAACAGTGGCTTCGTGTGACAAATGGCGAAGCATAATGATCACCCAGAGAAATCTGATCGATCGTTCCCACAATCGTTTTACCACAAAGAGGCCACCAAATCTAGGCCAACATGATGTGCATTTTGACTTAACGCTTCGTAAGCACACAGAGCCTTCAGCCCTCTGGTGGTGATAGGCTTATTAATCCATTTGTACAAATGTACTGACCATCTACTATGAGCACCTATCAGGAATGTGGAGGATAAAAGAATGAAAGAAAAAAGAAAAAAAACAACAAAACACCAACTGTGCTTTCAAGTAGCTCATTCATTTCTGAAACAAATATGTGTAGAGAGTCCACTCTGTGTCAGTCATGTGACGGGCACCGGGCATTCAGCAGTGAATTGGACAGTCTCCACTGTCGTGGCACTCACCTGCTGGAAGGCAAGGCAGATGCTCATTTCATGACAAAGACAAAACATAATGTCAGGAATGGCTAGGGACAAAGGAATCAATAAAGGGTGGTGACGGAATGGAGAGAGGTGGGGACTGCTCCTTTGGTAAGACACGTGTGGCATTTAAGTGAGGACCTGTGGGGAGGGAGGGGCGTTGTCCAGGGAAAGGTTTTTCAAACAAAGACACCAGCAAGTGCTAGAACACATTTGAGGCCTTTCTCTGTTTCCCTGGGCTGCTGTAAGCAAGTACCACAAACTAGGCATCTTCCAATTCTGAAACTGCAAACCCCAAATCACAGGTGTCAGCACCGTGCTCCCTTTGAAACCAGTACGGGAGGGTCTTCTTTGCCTCTTCTAGCTTCTGCTGGTGGTTTGCAGATCCCTCACCCCAACCTCTGCCTTTGCCATCACATGCCATCTGCCCCCAAGGACCCTGTCATATTGGATTAAAAGGCCCATCCGTAACCTCACCTTAACCTGATTGCATCGGCAACAACCCTATTTCCAAATAAAGTCACATTTAAAGGTATCTTAGAGTGTGTCAACTTGTCTTTTGGGGAAGGGGGCCCAATTCAACCCATAACGGGCTATTGAGAAACAGCAAGGAGGGCCCGTGGGTTGAGCAGAGGGGAAACCAAGGCCAACTGATGACTTTGTGGGTAATGAAAGATGTCAAGTCTCCCAAGTGATCTCTGCCTAGCAGAGGGATGTGGCTGAAGTTTCAGGAAGTTCACTCTGTGGTGTGCAAAAAGAACTGGAGCTCCTGAACTGATATTATAACTAAATGCGCTCATTTTCTCCGTGAGTTTTGATTGTTTTAAGCTCGTACTCAGCAAGAACACTTATTTCCACAGAATACTCTGCTCCCTGGGTGGTTAAAGGGTCCCTAAGGGGTCTTTCTGGTTTGCTTTTGCCAACACCCAGAGGGCTCCTCAGTCTTAGACAAGGTTTGTGTTAATTTCCCAGCTTGATAATGCTGCTCTTTGCAGCTGTAGAAATTCACAGCCAGAAAGGTGACTCTTCCTGGGAAGCTTTTATTCTCCACCCAGAGCCCAGGGAAGGTGTTCAAGCTTCCTTGTCCTTCTCTGGGCTAGAGAATCAGTTTGCTGGATTCCTTGTCACAGAAGGGCCCAGACTCAGAGGCCCTCCTTCATACAGGGGTCTGGCCCCAGCTCCACCTTCCATCTCTACTACAGGCATTCAGGGGCCTGGAGACATGACGCGCGCACTTGGTGAAAACTCATGGAGTTGCACCTATACGCTGTGTGTCTTCTTCTATATGAATGTTATACTCTAACAAAACCACAAGAGGCTCCTTGGAGCCTTTATCTGGGATCAGTTATCTCCCTTCCCCAATCCCTAACCTTCCAGCTCTGCCTTTAAGACCCTCTCTACCCCTGCCCCTGCAATTCTGATGCCCAGAGATGATCTTCTCATACTCAGCTAAGATTTTAGGGGAAAACAATCATATTATACAGAAGAACCTCTGTAAGTTGACCACCCAAGGGACTGTAACAAACAGGCCAACATATGGAGGTGATCAACGTAAAGAACTAGGCCTACTGTACTGATATGTACACGCATTTTACTTTCTTATACAGCTTTTACTAGATATGAAGTTATACATAATTAAAACATAGTAAAATCATACATGTGATATACAAAATTAATACATTTACTATCTCACATGGTTTAATCATTCTTTTGGAAAAAAGAGTCAATGTTGATCTGTTTCTTTATTCTCATTACAAAGTGAGTGGAGAAAGGACTCTCAACACTAGCTACACCACTCAGCATCTGGACATTTCTCTACAACAAGTAACTTCAACTGCAATATCAGATGCCTGACATCCTCTTCTTCGGGAGACTCTGCAATTTGTGTCATCCTCACTTGCTTCTTCCACTTCATTATCTGCTTCATGCACTTTTCTTCTGGTCTGTACTTGAGTCAATATCACTTAGAAAATTGCTTCTGAATCAGGTTTATTACAGGCTGTCATTGCAACAAAACCTTTAGAATCTGCCACGGGGAATGAATTCTCCAATGGGGCCAAAACATTGTGCTCTTGGGTTGTGTGACAAATCCAACTTTCTTGAAACACTTCTATATTGTTTCTGGCTGAACTTTATTCCAAGCAGAACTGATCCAGAGGACAGCAGCCAGAGCATTAACTTATGCAGCTGAGGAAGTTGCTTCTACAAGTGGCCCAAAGGTTTGTGTTTTAGTAATGACCTACTGCAGGTGCTGGGTTCTGTGGTGCATTTTAAATGTTTTGATGATGCCTTGGTCAAGAGGATGGATTCTTGAGGTTGTGTTTGGAGGCAGAAATTTCAGTGTCATGTTTGTGAGATGGTTCACTTGTGGGTGGCCAGAACAGTTGTCTATTATCAGTAAACCATTCTTCTTCACTTCTTGGTCAATATCCCTTACCCACTCCTCAAATAGAGCATCAGTCATCCGCGCAATTATGTTTGATCTCCAAGTGATGGGGAGGTCTTTGGGCTTCAGGTTCTTAAATATGTTTGACTTTGCTGATTTATCAATTACCAATAGCTTTAGTTTCTCTCCAGTTGAGCTAGTGCAAAGCAGAATTGTGAAATGTTCTTTGGAAAGTTTTCTTCTCTTACATTTGTCAACCTTCATGATGAGGCTCCTGTCAGGCATCACCTAGAAAGAGTCCTCACTTGTCAATGTTAAAGATGTCATCTTTGATGCCTCTGGAGAAGTCCAGGAACTTTTTGATGAACTCTTCCCCAACTTCTACTGGAACTTCATTGCATTCACCACACCACACAAGACTTTCTAGGAGATCTGTGTCAGTTTAAATTTCCTAAGCCCACCACTTAATGCTTAGAAATCTGCAACCCTGAATTCCTGAGCAAATTTTTCAGTCATTTCTTGGATGATCAGCCCAGGGATTCAGGTGTTAACTGCCCTCATTTGTTTGAACCAGCTTAATCTGGCTTCATTACTTCATTCAGGGAAATTTTCCTCCTTGTCCACCATTGGCCTCCACTCTCCTTACCATATCTCTCCAAGTACTCATGTTTACGTTTTTGGATGTTGCTAACTGTATCTCACTAACACCACAATGTTCTGCTATCTTTCTTTGCTTACTGCTTTCCAGAAAATGTAGATCAATCTTTTCTTTCAATGTCAGCTCTTTGAGTTCTTTCCTTTGGGCCATTATGTCTTGATTAACCATGAAATTTTTTAGCAATTGTAGGATGCACCTATAATTCAGACCAGTCCTTAATGTTGACAAAATCTTCCACAACACATGGTAAACAATAGGGTGTTAGGCCTACTCCAACATGTGATAATAATAAAACATGAAAAAATAACCTATACTAAAGAAAACATAATGCAACTAAGGAGCAAAGCCGACAGCTTCTACTCCTCAGTGTAGAGTGGACCCAAGTGGTCAAATTATAGGGATGTGTCACAGTCCAAGTGATCAAAATACAACTTACAGAGGTGGTCAATATATAGAGGCCAGTCTTCCATTGAATACATGCAGTGCGTCTCTCATCTATAAAAATCAGTTCAAGTTAAGGAGGTGGTCACTGTAAGGAGGTGGTCAACTATGGAGATTGTACTGTATTAATCTGGTAAATCTGGTTATAATAGGGGAAAAATAGGTGTGCAAGAGTTTCCCTGATACAGGTAAGAGATTATTTCAGGCTGAGAGGATGAAAGAATGCTTTTCATCAAGGAAGTATTGGAACTTACAAGAAGTGTAGGATTGAAACATGCAGAATGGGGAAGACTCATGGAGGCAGAAGAGCATATGCTAACCAGTGGCAAGACACAAGTCCCAGAGGGATTAAGAGAGAAGGCTGCAGGCCACAGCTGGAAGTGCTAAGGACTTGTACTTTGGTAGGCTAGTGGGACTCCATAACTATGACAGTTGTGGAGAAATGCAGCCTGTTCAGGGCTATGCTCTGAGGGCAAGCAGGGTGTGGGTTATGAACGTAAGAGGGGCGAGGTGGGAAGACCAAACAAGAGAGAGAGGTCACAGGAGATGGGTGAGATATGGAGGGGAGTGATAAAGCAGCAGAAGATATGGAGAAGTAGAGAGGATAAGAGCAGGCAGGGAGTGCTACACAGGAGACCACAGGGGAGGTGAATTCAGTCAGTCAATGAACTCGGTCTTCTAGCCTTGCTGAGGCTGGAAGTAAGAAGCACATTAGTCAGAAGGCGAGTTGGTCCGACAAAGGGAACCATACCTTTTCATTGCAGCTGTTTTCATATTGTTTGGTTTTTAACTAAGTATATTGATATGTTCCAGGTAGGACAAAGAGGTACAACTATCCAAAAGGAAGTTGATGTAGAAATGATGATTGAAACTAACAGCTTATTCGTCATTTTTCAGCACCTCCTATGTGCCGTGCACTGTTAGGCCCTAAAGAATGGGAAGAAAAGGGATAAAGACCACCCCTGCCCACAAGCTTCTATCTTACAGAGAGAAGCAGCTACACAAGTAAAGAAGAGAAATAAAATGTGCAGAGGTCTGTTCTGGGGTCTACAGATAGCAGCAGTAGGGGAGGGGAAGGGCTGTCAGAATATCCCCCTGGGCTTGGGGCCGTAGCACAGTGGTTACAGTGCCAGCCACATACACTGAAGTTGGTGGGTTCCAACCCGGCCCAGGCCAGCTAACCAACAAAGACAACTGCAGCAGAAAATAGCTGGGTGTTGTGGCAGGCACCTGTAGTCCCAGCTGCTTGGGAGGCTGAGGCAGGAGAATCGCTTGAGCCCAAGAGTTTGAGGTTCCTGTGAGCTGTGACACTGTGGCACTCTACTGAGGGTGAAATAATGAGATTCTATCTCAAAAAAAAAAAAAAAAAAAAAAAAGAACATCCCCCGAAGGAGAGGCTGCCAGGGATGAGCATCATTTCCCAGTTGACCAGGGAAGAGGGGACAGCTGAGGGGGCAGGCCTTGCAGGTAGGAAAAGCAGCAAACTAGCCTGAGCCAGAGCAAGAACCCATTTCTAAAAAATAGCCAGGTGTTGTGGTGGGTGCCTGTAGTCCCAGCTGCTCAGGAGGCTGAGGCAAGGGGATCACTTGAGCTCAAGTGTTTGAGGTTACTGTGAGCTGTGATGCCACCGCACTCTACTGAGGGCGACAAAGTAAAACTCTGTCTCAAAAAAAAAAAAGAAAGAAAGAAAGAAAAGTAAACCATTCCACAGCAAGACCTACCCTGTAGGTGCTTGTTTGGTGAGTCAGAGGAAGCCCTGAGGACTCTGGGTGGTAAGTGCTGAGGCCGGGGGCAGGCCGGGGCCAACTCAGAGGGAGCCCTGTAGGCCAGGCTCAGCATCTAGACTGGGTACCATAAGCAATAGATGGGAAGGTATGAAAATAAGGAAAGTCAGGACAAACTTCTTGGATGTAACTACAGTTAGCCAGCAGAAAAAGGAATAATAGTGATGGTTTTCATTCATTAAGTGGCAGGCACTGTTAATCCTTGCGGACATCTTACAAAGAGCTCCTATCACCCTATTATATAGACAGAGAAAGAGTCACAGAGGTCCTGCCTTGCCCGAGGCCACATAGTTAGCAAGGGGCAGAGCCAGTGTTCCGACCCAGGTATGTCTGACCCTGAAGCCATAGTTTGCTGCATCCCTTCAGGCTGCACCTCAAAAGAAGAGGGTGGGAATCCTCACCACTCACTCAGTTGACCCTGTTGCCAGCATCATGGATTCGTTAGAGCCACTGTCAGCAGCTATGAGACAACTATGAATTCAGATTCAGAGGTGAATCAGAATGCATTTTCTTTTTTAACAGACATAGCCAAAGAATAATGCCTATCTACCCATCCCACAGGCTGGTTAAATCTCATTTATAACCTTTTAGTTAACACTTTGCCTTCTCTCCCTATTTATAGATCCATCACTTTCCTTGCTAATTTGCCCTTCCTTATAGCTCATAACTGAACATTTCTTCCTTTTTGCTTATACTCACTGCCTTTTGATTTTTTCTCAAATTCAAAGTAATGAACTTTGGGTAGAGATGGACACAGATATGGCTGCATTTACTCCCCCAAACTCATGAAAGTGTAAAGTAGAGGTTTTGTTGGTGATGGTGGTACATTTTGTTTTCAAGCTCAAACCTAAAAGGCTGGGGAAAGGGGGACCACAGCAATGGAATTTTAAAAGTTGGAAGGAAGATGAATAAATGCTTACTGATTTAGCAGACCCAAGAAAACCCAATCCTAGGCTGGCCATCCTAAGACCAGAACCATCTAGATCACACAACAGAACCTCCCAGATCATACCAGAGAATCCCTGGGAAACTCAGGATTGGCAGAAGCCAGATACCTCTGGAAGTGGGGATGAAAAGAAGATGCTAGAATGAGCTGGATTAAAAGTCTATTAAAGGGTGGCACCTGTGGCTCAAGGTGGGGTGCCGGCCCCATATGCTGGGGGTGGTGGGTTCAAGCCCGGCCTTGGCCAAAACTGCAAAAAAAATAAAGAAAGAAAATAATAAGTAAAAGTCTGTTAAAGCAAGCTCAGCACCCGTAGCACAGTGATTATGGTGCCACATGCACCGAGGCCAGGGGGTTCAAACCCAGACCCGGACAGCTAAACAATAATGATAACTGCAACAACAACAACAAAATAGCTGGGCATTGTGGCAGGTGCCTGTAGTCCCAGCTACTTGGAAGGCTGAGGCAAGAGAATCACTTAAGCCCAAGGGTTGAAGGTTGCTGTGAGCCCTGACACCACGGCACTCTACTGAGGGTGACATAGTGAGACTCTGTCTCAAAAAAAAAAAAATTCTATTAAAGCAGCAATGAGATTGCTAGATTCCTGCCCTACAGTGGGGGGTTGGGCTCCTGGAGAGGTCCAAAGGGCTCTGCACTGCAGATTCCTGGCAAGGCTGAGAGCATGGCCACCACAAGTGACAGTGGAGGTCAGTGAACTCTACTACCAGAAATTGCAGAGACTTAGCCCTCTGCCCCTTCTTCTCTCCACAGGAAGCCCAACCACCCTAAGAAGGAAGACCTAAACAGACAGGGGGCCCCTACCAACCAGCCCAGGTAGCTCAGCCTGCGTTAAGCCCACATCTCCGACCTACCCACATGGGACATCCCATGGACATGTTAACCCCCTATTCTGAATTAACCACAATTAACCAAGCATCACCTGACATGTGAGGAAAGTGTCAAACAGGATGGACAACACACAAAAAATCAATATGGAGGAAAGTGGGATGACGTAGGAAGAAGAGAACAGGAAAAAGAAACTATAAAGATGGAACTTTGTGGCCAGGAGCCATGCCTCACGCCTGGAATCCCAGCACTCTGGGAGGCCAAGACAGGTGGATTGCCTGAGTTTACGAGCCTGAGCCAGAGTGAGAACTCGTCTCTAAAAATAGCTGGGCGCTGTGATGGGTGCCTATAGTCCCAGCCACTTGGGAAACTGAGGCAAGAGGATCACTTGAGCCTGAAGTTTGAGTTTGCTGTGAGATATGACACCATAGTACTCTCCTGAGGACAACAAAGTGAGACTGTGTCTAAATAAATAAATAAAGGCAGAGCTTTCTGAAACCAGAATAAGAATTTTAAAAATTATTTTACCATAGTTAAGAGACAAAAATCTCAATAGAAGCATTGAGGAAATTCCTCCACACAAATCCAATAGCAGCTAAAAAAACAAAAAGATATAAGAAAATTGAAGAGAACATCTTCAATTGAAGAGAATTGAATTGAAGAGAACTTTGGGCATACTTAAGTTGTTAAGTATGAAATGTCCGATTTCCTCAAGTACTCAATTTGACAGTTGATATCTCTAGCATTTCACTTTGACACTTCGTGGGGGTTTTGTTTTTGTTTTGTGAAGGTACATCCTCATTCTTTCAAATGCACATTTTGGCTATGATTATCTTTCCATTTTATTTTTAGAGCAATTTTTGTGAAACCATGGATAAGTCAAAAATCGTGTTATTTTTGAATATGAGGCTTATCATGGAACTCATGCAGCACAGACAGCTCAAAATATCAATATAGTGCTTGGGAAGGAAGCAGCTGATGAATGCACAGTGCTTTGATGTTTGAGAAGTTCCCTTCTGGTGATTTTAATCTTGAAAATGAGCCACATGGGTGAACTGAGACCAAGGTAGCTGCAGGAGAACCAAATTCATCTCAACCTATGTGTGAATTAGTAGCAAGGTTTGATGTTACTATTCCAGCAATACTGGACCATTTGACATGAATCAACAAGGTAAAAAAACTGGACAGATGGGTTCTGTATGAATTAAGTGAGCATCAGGAGAGAAATCACTTAGAAACTTGCCTTTCTCTGCTGTCACAACATAAAGGCGAACCATTTCTGTATCAATTTGTTATGTGTGATGAAAAATGGATCCTTTTGACAATTGTAAGCATTCAACTCAATGATTGGATAAAGTGCCAAAACACAGTCCATAAGCAAATATTCATCAAAAAAAGCTAATGGTGTCTGTTCGGTGGTCCAGTACCAATATTATCCACTACAACTTCGTGAAACCTGGGCAATTACAGTGGGAGTCTACTGCAACCAACTGGATGAAATGATGAGGATGCTTGAGATTAACCAGCCAAGACAGGTCAATACTGACAGGCCAATCCTTCTGCAAGACAGTGCTATCACACCAACAACACAAGCAAAACTTGGAAACTCTGTCATCCATCAGAACTTACACCAGCTGACTGCCACTCCTTCCAGGCTTTGGACTTCTTGTGAGGAAAAATATTCAATACTCAACAAGCTATGGAAAAATGCCTCTTATGAGTTCATCACCATTTGCTCTCCAGGCTTCTTTGATGCTAGTATATACAAGCTACATTAAGATGGCAAAACTGTGTTGATAGCGTAGGCCAATACTTTGTTTAATTGTACTGCTTCTTGTTTGAGATATAATAAACTTTTAATTCAAAATGGAACATTTCATATTTAATGACCTAATAATAGCCAAATAACAAATTATAGAAAGAAAGCAAAAAAGACAATCCAAGATGACAGCCGAGTAACAGCCTCCTTGCAACTGGGCATCGTGAGTCTGGGGAGATAAGACTCCAGGCATCTCTGGCTGGGGGGATCTGCCTATAATCATCCCTTTGAGGATACAGGGAGTCAACAAGGGACTTCTGGACACCAAGAGGATGACAAAAACAGTGGAAAACTGGCAAGTGGTTGCGTGTGTCCATTCAACCTAATCCCACTGGCAGCCATAAGTACAAGCAGCAGTGAGACTGCAAACCAGAAAGGCCTTACCTGTGAACTGTTTTGGTGTTTTTGGACTTGCCATTCAGTTGAACTGCCTTTGTGGAGAGCTTGAGCAGAAGTGCAGAGAACTTTGGGCAGTATCGAGGGCCCGAGACTGAGCCACTGAGCCGGATGGAGCTAATAGTGTTCGGCTGTGGGCCGCAGGAAGCCATTGTGAGAGAACTGCCCCAGTAAGCTCCGCTCTCAGGGTTGCAGAGCAAGGATTGGATGGGAGCTAGTAACCTAGTGACTGAGAAGCCTAAAGGCAGGGACTGAGCTGCCTTACAGCCTTAATCCTCAGGGGCATAGTGAGAACACTTTTGGCACACTGGAGCGTTGGGCTGTTGCCCTGGGTGGAGTACCGTGGCGTCATAGCTCATAGCAACCTCAAACTCCTGGGCTTGGAGCCGCCCGGACCTCCATAAGACCTGCACCCTTACCCCGACCCATGACCCATGCCTGCCGGGCCTCCACATGCCCTGACAAGGAACTACGGGAGCCGCACAACCCTGCGTCCTTCCTCCTATACCCTCCCTGCCTCCACACCGGCACGCTCTTCTGGCCGGGCACTCTGGAAGCTGCGTACCCTCTGGAGCCCTCCCTGCCTCTGCGCAGAGCCCTTCTCCTGGCCAGAGACTGCTGGAGCCTTGGGCTCTCTGTGCCAAAGTCACTGGGTAACAGGCACTCCCAGAACCGTGCGCACTACCTCCCGTCCTATTGCTGGATCCGGGTGTCTCACACTCTAGAGTTGCTTCCACAACCAGAACTCCCTGGCTGGGGGAGACCCAGAGGAACTACACAGGGTCACTCATTACAAAGATCCAGCAACAATAGAGTGATCCTGCTGGGGTCTAATCTTGGAGAGACACCTCCCCAACTCTGAGGACGGCCAGAGGCAATGGTGAAAAACAATCATGAGGCAAAATCAACAGAAAAACTTTGGCAATATGAATAATCAGAGTAGACCAACTCCCCCAAGAAAAATGGGGCAGACAAAACACAAGATCCCATGCACAAACAAATACCTGAGATGTCAGAAATCGAATTCAGAATCTGGATAGCAAATAAGATCAAATTAGAATTCCAAGCAGTAACCCAAAAGATATCTCAAGAATTCAATGAATTCAAAGACCAAATGACCAAAGATTTTGACACATTGAGACAAGAAGTTGCA
>CAUYPK010011810.1:0-54121 GCA_963574355.1 Loris lydekkerianus | reverse complement strand
CTCATCATCCTTAATCATCAGAGAAATGCAAATCAAAACTACTTTGAGATATCATCTAACCCCAGTAAGAGTAGCCCACATAACAAAATCCCAAAACCAGAAGTGTTGGCGTGGATGTGGAGGAAAGGGCACACTTCTACACTGCTGGTGGGAATGCACACTAATACGTTCCTTCTGGAAGGATGTTTGGAGAATACTTAGAGACCTAAAAATAGACCTGCCATTAGATCCTATAATTCCTTTACTAGGTTTTACCCAGAAGACCAAAAGTCACAATATAACAAAGACATCTGTACCAGAATGTTTATTGCAGCCCAATTCATAATTGCTAAGTCATAGAAGAAGCCCAAGTGCCCATCGACCCAGGAATGGACTAGCAAATTGTGGTACATGTATACCATGGAATACTATGCAGCCTTAAAGAAAGATGGGAGACTTTACCTCTTTCATGTTTACATGGATGGAGCTGGAACATATTCTCCTTATCAAAGTATCCCAGGAATGGAAGAAAAAGTATCCAATGTACTCAGCCCTACTATGAAGCTAAATTATAGTTTTCACATGAAGGCTATAACCCAACTATAGCACAAGACTATGGGGAAAGGGCCAAGGAAGAGGAAGGGAGGGGGGAGGTTTTGGTTGAGGGAGGGTAATGGGTGGGGCCACATCTATGGTGCATCTTAGAATGGGTACAGGGGATTGCACTAATGTACACAGCTATGATTTAACAATAAAAAAAAAAAAAAAAAAAAAAAACAGAGCACAAGGAGATGCTCCTGGACCATTGTCCCCACATGTCCCTGGGTCTTAAGACCTGCCAGGAGGTTCTCAGAGCCCCTGTGCAGACCACACACGCAGGGCAGTGACAGGAGGCCACAGTGTCCGGCCCCCTGCACCTGATACACATGTATATGGACACAGGTGTGAGCCACACCTTTCCTCTGAAGTCAGCGCAAGGTGGAGTATGCACCAGGACACTGTATGCTCAATGAGGGTGGACAGCCCGGCCTTCCACACCTATCCAACAAGTCCGGAGTTCCCAGGTGAAGCTTAGGCTTCATCTGGGGACCATGCTCAGTGCCACAGCCCCACACCACGGTTTCTCACCATCAGCACCTCTGAGGTCTGGGGCCAGCCCACCCAGTGTAAAGCACATTGCAGCAAGGCCCCCAGCATCCCTGGCCTCTGTCCCCCAGAGGCCAGCAGCACCCCCACTTATGACAACCTGGAATGTCTTCAGGTATTGACACATGCCTGGTTGAAAGCAACAGGGTCATATTGCCAAGACTGCCCAAGGGTTCCCAGTAGGGGGCTTACATTCCTCTGTAGCCTTTTATTGTAAGTTTGTTTCTGTTCTCTCTCGTCCTAGGCAGCCACTGTCCCTTGTGGCTGACATCACATCCCCCCCCCTCCATTTACCCCAAGTGTGAGAATAACACACCTTCATCCCCTAAAAAAGTTTCCTTCCAAACGTGCCTGCTCATAAGAATTAGCTGATCCTCTTATGAAAGGCAGACTCCTAGTTGGTGCTGATTATCACAAAATAATACAACTATGGTGCTGATTATCAAGAAATGGACAACTCTGCCTCAGACTCTAAAGTGCAAACAGCACCTGGGGATCTGGGTACACTCCATACTTGACTCAGATTGTTTGCACTTCACACGGGGACGAGCAGAGAGAATATCAGTTCACAGTGAACGTCAGACACCACTATCTGCACCCCACATTCTTTCCACCTTACCCCGTCACCCACAGTCCACTCTGCTCTCCAGCCACCGTTCAGCGCACAGCCCTGCTCAGTACACAGGGTGACTCTGCCTCCCCTCTCCCTCACTCCTTTTGAATCAGAACTAGCCAACATAGCAATCTTGAACTTGTCAATGGGAATGTCCCCTCACAATGCTTTCCCTAAAGTAAAGCCTGACTTGCTTCACATGAGGAACCCTTTGCTCTCTTCCCAGGTGGTTCTGAAACAATGCTCAGTGTCACGTGGGCCTGGTCAGAAACGCAAAGAATCTGAAACCCTGTTTAGGCAAGTGGCTCACGCCTGTAATCCCAGTACTCTGGGAGGCCAAGCCGGTGAGATCACCCGAGTTCAGGAGTTCAAGACCAGCCTGAGCAAGAGTGAGATCCTGTCTCTACTAAAAACTAGCCAGACTTTGTGGCAGGTACCTCTAGTCCCAGCTGCTGGGGAGGTTGAGGCAAGAGGATCGCTCAAACCCAGGAGTTTAAGGTTGCTATGAGCTATACCACTGCACTGTACTCAGGGTGACAGAGTGAGACTCATTCTTTAAAAAAGAAATAAAACCTGAAACTCTGCACGCAGGTGGAGCAAGTCCACCAGGTGACTGATGCAGGCACAAGAGAACCGCCCCTCTGAAGCCAGCCGTAACACAGACCCCTCTCTCACCTTGACATCGCAAACATCCGTTCTTTTACCACCAGCCAATGAGGCTGCAGCCTCTTGGTCTAGCTGCCTGGCTCCCCTCAGCTAGTGAGCTTTCAGCCATTTGAATACCTCTGCAGGTTCCACCCTTCCTTACTAAACACGCTATAAATTTACAAACACCAGGGAGTCTGGAAGCATGAGTTGTCCTTGTGATTTATCCCTATAATGACACTCATGCCTAAATTATTTATGCAATATGATAATGCCCCATCAGTTGTAGGCACTCTGAGGTGAGCGTGGACAGATAACTGCTCTCCTTCCTTGCTGAAAATAAAATGTCAGAACAGAATAATGTGGTATTTTCTTAAGACTGAAACGATGATGTGATTTGCAAATGTCATGCTTTGGGGGCATGAGTAACATCCTCATTATTCATAATCTACAAACCAACCTGGAATCCATGAGCCCATTGTAAAGGCAAACGAGGTGAGAGTCTGTATCTAAACATGGCAAACACATCAGGTGTTTCTTTTTGAATTATTTAGACTTGATCACCCACACTTGCCGATTGTTTCATGTTTGGCGGTAATTACCTCGTTGAATCACCTCGATGCTCTGAGCACCGGCTGCAGAAATGCAGCAGAGCTTGGTTTTAAATCAGCTGTGTTCTAAACGAGCATAGCACACTTAGGAACAAAGGCAAAAAGGATAAAACTGTCATCTAGAGACCTCTGGAGAATCTTACAAGATGTAAAGCCACTAATACTTTGTTTCCCAAGTTGGCATTTACCGGGATTGTAACAGAACCAAACTTGTATCTCCCTGAAGCTGGGTTGTCTCCAAAGATGGCCAAGTGGCAGGGGAATGAGGTCTCTGTGGCCACTCTCAATGGTGACGGTCCTTTTCTGTCACTGGAAGTAGTGATTTCTGAATCCAGAGCACTAGATTACTTCTCCTGCCTCTCCCTATTTACTCCAGTTTCTTCCTTTTGAGCTCTATGGAATCAGAAATAAGTTCTGCAAAAGCAAAGTAGAGAGAAAACCTTTCCACCTCTCCCCCATTGCAACTAAGGAAGAGGAGCTCCAGACCCTGACCTCACAGAAGCGAGCTGACCCTGCAAGCTCAAAATGCTCAAAGAAAGGAAAGGTCATACAGCAGTGAAAGTCCTTCCCAGATCTTGCTTGAGAAAGCCAGAAAATAAAATGCTACCAGCAGTAATAGCTCCTGTTATGGTCTGAATGTGTCCCACTGAAGTTCTTATTTGGAATTTAAATCCCAGCATGACAGTGTTAAGAGATGGGTTCTTCAGGAGGTGGTTAGGCCGTGAGGCTCTACACCTGTAATGGTATTAGCACCTCCTAAAAGAGCTTGAGGGGACTCACCAGGTCTCTTCCTAATATGAGGGCACAGCTAGAAGGCCTTATGAACTCATCCCAGAAAAATGGCTTTGAAGCACGGACTACACTTGCAAAGCTTCCCAAAGGAAGTACTTCAAAGGGGATGGCAGTGATAGTCACCAATGAGCATGTAGTACTTTTTCTAGGACCCTTAATTCATTTAATTGTCCGACCTCATACCTGTACCTGCATCTCTCCCTCTCTCTGTCACATACACAGATACACATGCACATACACCCTAAACATCACACGTAAACGCACAGAATCCTGAACCAGGAGACAGAACCCAGTGCTAAGGCAGTGATGTCCTCTGTCATCCTGGATTTGGCCCTCCTTTTTCTCCCTTACTTTCTTTAGAATGAGCTTCTCTCCAAGGGATCGCCTAATCCCTTAAACACATCAATTCCCACAGTGGCCTGCCCTGGACCTTGGTGCCTGGACTAGTGTCCCTCTGCCCTGCCATCATGGAGCTGCCCCCACTACAGCCTGAGCACAGAGCGGTGCCGACCAAGGCTCCTCTGGAAGCCTGAGTCACCCAGGGCTCCTGTGTGCAGCCCCCCTTTCCTACAGAGGGACAGCACAGATTAGCAGAGGTGGGAACAGGAGGGATGCAGTGGGCTGCAGAGAAGAGGGAGGGGCAGGATGGAGCCAGCTGGATGGACAGCAAAGAGAAGCCCTTGGAAAGCAGGGTCTTGGGAGCCACAGAACAAAGGGGCAGGGGGCAGGGAGACCGGAAGCCAAAATGTCAAAATGGGGGGGGGGGGACTTGGAGATGGATGATTCTGGAACAAGCTCAAATCATGTAGTGCACAAACAGAAGCCTTGCCAGACTGCAATGCATTTCACCCACGTGAAACAGATTTTTGTGAAGGAGGAAAGCATGGGAAACAGATCTCGAGAGCTTTGGCTATATACACTTAGCACTGTCACCGCAATAGAAAATGAACCATTAAAAAAGTATACTGTGGGGTATGATTACTGAGCTCATTAATTTGATGAATTTCAGCTTTTCTCTGTGTGATACAGACACCTGGAAACCTGAAGAAAATGCAGGATTATTTTTCCCCAAAGAAAAGTCCAATGATAAAAAGCCATTAGCCTACGTCCTTTCAGAGTCTGAATCCGAAGAGAGAAGCTGTTTCCCTTCTTCCTCTACAGTGAAAACCCCGGGCACTCGCCCGAACCCTGCTAGCCGCTCAAAATTGTCATGGTGGAAAAAAAGAATAAGTAGACAAATAGGTCCCCTGCCAGTTTAAAAGTTAGGAGGGGCAGGACACTCGGGGTGAGGAGAGAAAGAAGAGGAACTTTCTCAAAGAGGCAATTTAGAAATTATGGTTTGGGGGAGTTTTTAAAAATCAGCGTAGTACATTTCTACTTTAAATTTAATGCCTATACTTGATCAAAAATACTAAAATGCTATTTTCAGCAAATTGCACAGATAATTAAGTCTAATTTCAATGATGTTTGAAATAATAACAATAAATCTTTATGGGTTTTTGTTTTCTATTCATACTGCAAATTCATTTAAATCTTGTTTTAATACAGATTTTTCTCAATTTGGTGACAGTTTATGAGTTCAGTTAACTACAGCTATGTCTACATAGCCAAACACTATAGACTAAATGGGGGGGGGGGGCAAATTATTTGGCAGACATATTTTAAAATAGGTTTGTCCTATTTATACACAGTTCCACTTCAGTTCTCTACTGGTCTTCCTTGTGTGGCTCCCGCGTCTTCCCTGGCAACTCCCCTCCCTCAAGTTTAGGATGAAGGGACTGGAACGCTGTCCTACACTCATAATGGGGATTCAAAGTTGTGATAAATAGGTAATCTAACAAACTACTTCAAAAATCGAAGGAGGGCAGATTGAGAAGGTAGCAGAAGAGTTCTTAGTTTCAATGGATCCCTAAGAAATTGCTGTTGAAAATACCCTCAGCCAGGGCTAAACATAGCACTTAACCCTGACCTCCCACAAAGCAGCACTTGACAGAGAATTTCATTTCTGTAATTCCTTTGACCCTCTCAACTGGCTAAGAGGTAGATGGAGCTGAGGAGGCATACTGTGGGGGTGCCTTGGTTCCCCTGGATGAATACCTATGGGGACACTTGCTTGCTGAACCCAGACCTCTTCTCATTACTTCATATGCAAAGCAGAGCAGTTTATAGTAGAAATGTTCACTAACCCTAACATGCCCCCAACACCTACAAAAAAACACAAATTAAATGAGTTCTTACTATCTGGCCAGTTCAGTTGAAATTACCTCTCTATGTGAACTTCTATAACCTTTGCCTTCTTTTACATTTTATTTCAGGGGTCAGTGAACATTTTCCTGCAAAGGGCTGTATGGTGCATGTCTTAGGACTTGCTACACGTCAGGTCTCTGCTGCTGCTACTTACAAGGCAACTATACACAATATATACAGTGCAGGCAGCTGTGCCCAAAATAAAACTTCATTTACAAAATTATGCAGAGGGCTAGACTGAGCCTGTGTGCTGGAGTTTTCCAGCCCTTGCTCCTGTGGTGCACCAAGGCCCAGAATGTGGCTGTTACCGCCTAGGCCATCCTCATAGCAAAACGCCGTGTGTGGTGTGAGTGCTGTGTTACCTTCTGACTCGTACATCTCAACGCCCACATACTTCTAAGAAAAGATGCAGAAAGGCTTGTGGTAAATCCCCATCTGCAAATGTACAAAAGACACTTGAAAAGGATTTGAAACGACTCAGGAAAGTAAGGAAACATGTGACTAATCAGCTTTCCCCCAAATGCGCAGAGCGGCCAACTCTCAAACTGGGGGTGAAGTGAGCGCCAGGTTTGCCCCTGAGCCTCCTGCTCAGCCAAGCACAAAACTCGCATCACCGTTCTTAGGGAACAGAACATGAGAAACCACACTTCGAGGAGAAGTTAATCCCATAAAGAACATTGTTCTCCTGTTGCTATACAGACAACGTTCTTGGCGGGGCCACTAAACGCAGAAACACCTTTAGCTGTGGGACTGGGTCTCCTTGTTGTGGGAAATGGCGCTGACCGGCCGAGCCTCCGCTCCTGCCCGAAGGCGCTCAGCCGGCAGGTGCTCAGCCCACAGGTGCTCAGCCCACAGGTTCTCAGCCCACAGGTGCTCCCGCCTGCAAGTGCTCAGCCCACAGGTGCCCAGTCCACAGGTGTTCCCGCCTGCAGGTGCTCAGCCCACAGGTGCTCAGCCCACAGGTTCTCAGCCCACAGGTGCTCCCGCCTGCAAGTGCTCAGCCCACAGGTGCTCAGCCCACAGGTGCTCAGCCCGCAGGTGCTCCCGCCTGCAAGTGCTCAGCCCACAGGTGCCCAGTCCACAGGTGCTCCCGCCTGCAAGTGCTCAGCCCACAGGTGCCCAGTCCACAGGTGTTCCCGCCTGCAGGTGCTCAGCCCGCAGGTGCTCAGCCCACTGGTGCTCAGCCCACAGGTGCTCAGCCCGCAGGTGCTCAGCCCATAGGTGCTCAGCCCACAGGTGCTCAGCCCGCAGGTGCTCAGCCCATAGGTGCTCAGCCCACAGGTGCTCAGCCTGCAGGTGCTCCCGCCCTCAGGTGCCGGCAGAGCCGGGGCGGGACCCCCGACGGCCCAAGTTCCCAAGTCTGCACAGGCCCAGGACTGCCAGGCAGAGGCGGGGAAGCCACAGGTTAACTGGGGATTCTTTCCGGAGCACCAAACATATGTCAAGATTTTGCAGATAGGATATAACACATTCGCACGATCTTAAATGCATAGAAATACGAAGTGAATAAAAGATTTACATAACTTTTCAGAACAATGTCCAGATTTCAAAGAAAGACAGAGCTTATCTGTGACAAAGACCGTATGTTCAAAAGTCAGCGTACCTGAGCACAAATTCCAGGCTCCTTGCTCTGAGGCTGAGCTATCCAGTGGGCAAAATGGGCCTCGTAAAGTCACGTTATCCAGAGCCCAAGCAGCTGGGCACCTGCCGAGCTTAAACCGCGCTCTGCGGCCGCTCCGCCTGCGTCACTCCCGCGCCACTCCTGCGTCACTGCAGCATCACTCCCGCGTCACTCCTGCATGCCTTCTGTAATGGCTTCACATGTTAACATGTGTTACCTGAAGTTAAAAAAAAATGTGGTAGTAAAGATGAAAAGTCTATCAATTGCCATTTAATTAAAACCATACTGTGCACTGTATTTACAAAGCTGTTTTATAACATGGTTATGCTGTATCACCGCAAGTTGCTTCTATCTGTCTTAATTTGCTTTTTAATTAATGTCAAGTCAATGCAGAGTTTATGGTATGGTACAATATGGGGCATAGAATTAGTCAGGCCTATTTTAAACAGTAACTCTCAGAAAGCGGAAACCACATTTACCCAGAGCCTCCTGCTCCCCGGGTTGCGGGACGCAACCTGCTGCAACAGCGCCTGCCGGGCGCAGGGGGACTGACTGCTCCGCGCACAGATCGTTCTCCGTAGTCAGTAGTTTGGCCCTCACTGCTCCACCAGTCCCCAGTCTCAGTTGCTAGTATTCCCTGCTCTGCGTTGTCCTGGAAGCCCCCTGAGGTGGGTGGTCCCCTGCTCCGCAGCTTCGTTCTTGGCTCTCACTGCTTCTGGTCAACTGAGATGGACATTTCCACGTCTCCAAGTTTGGAGCACAGCAACCTTCTCACTCCACCTCATTGCATTTCCTTGCTCCTTCCTAGAAACATTCTTGAGAGCATCTTGAAGGGCCCTTAACTGGAAAGAACCAGCCAGTCAGAATGTATTTATCAAGGGACTCCTGGTTTCCAGCAGCAGAGATGCTAAGAAAATGGTTAAATATCACATTTGACATTATAAAAAGATGCAATCAGATCTGGATTGTTTTCCATGTTGAAGGAGAAATTACATAATTCATAACCTTAAAACACCCTGTCTGAACAAACATTATTTGTCAGAAGTCCAGTAGTGTCTGTGGTAGGTCATGACTTTGCATACCTAGCAAATTATTATTTCTTTACAAATACCAGATTCTTAAAAAAAAGACTTTCCATCTCAACATAAAACCACTTGCTTTTTAGATTTAATCACTCACATTACTTAATTTATATGTGTTTAATTTTCTATTCAATTCAAAAAAAAAATATTGATTGTGTACAGTGTTCCAAAGCTTCCATCTTGCTCAGCAGCCCTGAAGGGGGTGCAGGGGATATAGCCCCACACAGAGCAGGGGAGAAAGGCAGACTCCTGAGGAGGAAAGAGCAGAGGTTTTCACATCACATGACCCTGGACTGTGACAGCCCCGCCTCCACCATTCTCCACCAGAGAACCTGGCCTCATCTCTCTCTCTGCTTTCATTTCCCTGCCACAAAGTTGCCTACCATGGAAGATTGTCCAGGACGAAGGCTAAGTGTGGGGACGCACTCCACATGCCTGACTTAACAGACTTACCAGTGAGCAAAACCATTACAATAAACAAAAGGCTGTGGCCATCTGAAGTAGGATGAAAAAAATCATTTAAAAAATCATAAAATCATTAATGACTTGGTGGGGCATGGAGGAAGGGGAGAGCAGACAGAGAAGGAGGAAAGGGCTAAGGAAAAAAAAATCAAAATCATACACAATGTAGGCCAGGGGTGGTGGCTCACACCTGTAATCCCAGCACTCTGGGAGGTTGAGGCAGGAAGATGGCTTGAGGCTCAGATTTCAAGGCCATCCTGGATAACAGAATGAGGCCCTATCACTAAATTAAAAAATTAAAAAATATACAATCTAATTATCTTTGTAAGTTTACCATTTAATTATTCTACCAGAATCAAAGTATGAAATCCAATGTTAATATTTGGGTAAAAATTTGGTTGTAGCATTCTGCTCATAAGCCTTAAGTGGTCTTTTCTCTTTATGTATAATTATAAAGAGGTAGATTCTCCTCAGCCCAGAACCTTCCAGAAAAATTGCACATTTGAAAACATGAACTCATTCAAATGTCCTTGCAGGAACCTTTGGGATCTGACCCATCTCACCCCCAGCATTCAGGCAAGAGCAAGGCAGTAACCTGCAGGAGGCCATCAGGGACTTCAGTCCAGCTGCGCAGAGGCCTGGGGACAAGGGCCGTCCCTCCAGCCTCTCTTCCCTCCCAGGACATCCTCCTCCCCACTGGGCCACTGTCTGACAGCTCTAATGCAGGAGGGAGGGAAGCGCTATCTGCCCTTCTCCCATCTCTCTGTCACATGGGCTAGCTCCACACGCCCCACATTTCATTTCTCCTATTTTTAGTCTTGGCCCTTGGACATTCCCCACCCTCTCAGTAGCCCTTGCCCAGTTACATTCAGCCAACTCCAGTAGGACTGGAAATGTCAGGATGTCCTTTGTATGGCCAGGAAATGTCTGCTGGATGTTACCCAGTGCACACACTCACAGACCCACTCGCTCCTGCACACATAGGCACACGCCTGCTCACACATGTGCATGCACACACACACAGCCATTTCAAGTCCCCCCAGAACACTCATCCGGCACTACTATCTGCAGCCAGGGGAAATCTGCAGCCTCCCAGAAAGCAGAAGACCAGGAGTTCCTTTGTCTTTAGAATTTCACAGCATAGCCCTGAGGGAAACAGAAAGCACATAGGTCAAGCGCTAGGACTTGGGGAAGTACGTGAGGGCTCAGAGCTACTTCCCACCCTCAATCCAGAAATGACTGGCTGAGAAGGAAAACCAAGAGGAGGGGAGGGCAGGTCAGGTGTCTGAGAAAGGCCCCTTCCTCTCACAGCCCAGGTAGCCCAGATAGGGGACACCTCAGTGGGGCAGGGAGGCTTGTGAGATCCCAGGGACAGGAGACTTGTGCCCCTTGGTCCCTTGGCCCCTTGGTCTGGTGGAGTGCTGGGAAGATGCCCAGTCCGGAGAGGAGGCGGCTGTGTGGCAAGTCTGAGCAAATAGTCACAGGGCTGCTTGGAGCTGCAGCTTCCAGAGCAACAAGACGAATCCCACAAGCAAAGGGCCAGTCCCAAGGGGCCTCACATGCAGACGTGACTAGTCCACAGAGCCCAGGGCCCCAACAGAGTATAGGACATTTCTACAGATACAAATTTGGACATGTGATGGTCAAGGACCTGAGGCACAGTCACTGGCAAAGCTCAGATGCAACCGGTGAACAGTGGTGGGAGAACTAAGCTGACTGAGATCTAGAAAAACAGAAACGAATTGGGGTTTAGACAACTATAGCAGCTTACTTTTCTTGCTGACCCAAGTCTGTAACCCAGAATTCACAACTGCTATATCTACCCTCAGTTACCTCCTCTTCTGAGAGCAGTAAGCACAAAGGGTGTTTGGCAGAGAACTTGAGGGGAGGGGTAGCAGGTGCCTCAAAATAAGTGGACCGCTGACCACCAAGGATTCTGGAAACAGAAAACCTGGTACCTTTTCACTGGACCTCCTCCAGGGGTGGGGATGGGGAATGCAGTTACGACCAGGTAAGAATTTACTCTAATGTCCTTAGATCTAATGCTTGGCCTAGAATCTTCAAAGAGCTCACTGCTTCTCTCCTTCCCTCTTTCATAACTATTAAGATATATTTTTGTCAAAATATCCTTTCAGAGGTTCTATTAAATGATATGGAAATCATTTCAAATTTCAAATTTCACTTCAAATTTCTCTACCTAAGCAGCATTAACAGACAGAGATGTGGAAAGGCAGGGGCTAGACACTACCAGGGGCCCAGGGCCTCTGAGCAGAGCCTCCAATGAGCCCTGCCTCCTGCCACTCATCCCCTGCTATAATTTCACCCCCTCAAGCACGGCTGAGACCCAGTAACTGGCTTCTAGAATACAGCAAAAGGCTCGGCACCTATAGCTCGGTGGTTAGGGCACTGGCTACATGCACCAGAGCTGGCAGGTTTGAACCCAGCCTGGACCTGCTAAACAGCAATGACAACAACAACAACAAAAGATATACATATATAGCTAGCTGTTGTGGTGGGTGCCTGTAGTCCCAGCTACTTGGGAGGCTGAAGCAAGAGGATAGCTTAAGCTTAAGAGTTTGAAGTTGCCGTGAGCTTTGACACCACAGCACTCTACCGAGGATGACATAGTGAGACTTTGTCTCAAAAAAAAAAAAAAGAGAGAGAGAGCATATAGCAAAAGTTATGGATGTCATTTGTGAGGTTAAAGTTACAAAGAGACCAAGGGATGTAACCCCCCACGGACAAGGAATGAGGGCATCCTTGGGACAACAGCCAGCGAGGAGCCACATCCTGCCAACAACCACATAAGTGAACTTGGAAAGAGATTTTCCCTGTGGGAGCCTTCAGATGAGACTGCAGTCCCAGCTGATGCCTGGGTTGGCACCGTCTGGGAGACTCAGAGACAGAGGTAGCCAGATCAGCTTCACCCACACTCCTAACCTACAAAGATGGAGATAATAAAGCTTTGTTACTTGAACCCGCTAAGTTTTAGGGTAATTTATTATACTGTAGATAACCAAGATATCACTATACTATTGTCTTTTTTTTTTTGAGACAGAGTCTCACTTTGCTGCCCAGGGTAGAGTGCTGTGACGTCACAGCTCACAGCAACCTCAAACTCTTGGGCTCAAGTGATCCTCTTGCTTTAGCCTCCCACATAACTAGGACTACAAACACCTAGCTAATTTTAGAGATGGGATATTGTTCTTGCTCAGGCTGGTCTCAAACACATAAGCTCATGAGCTCAAGCAATCCACCCACCTCAGCTTCCCAGAGTGCTAGGATTATACTGCAGCCAGTCTCTATACTGTCATCTTTAAAGATAGAACTTCAAATTTCCACTAAGTTGGGGGAGAATTGTCTTTTGTTCATTCACTTAATTTTTACTCACTAAGAAATTTTATGAGCTGCTCATAAAAGAAGCTAAATTTAGCCAGGACCATCTAAATCACCCTTTCCCATTTTTTATCCTGCTTATAACAGGACCTTCTTACATTCTCTTTGCATTTTAAATTTTACATTTTTAATTCTTAAAATGAAAGAAAAAAAGAGAAAGAGCAGGAAATATTTTCTCTGCATGTACTCTTCATGCCCTTTAAATAGGGAACAACATTCTCCCTCAATCGCAATTTCTATCCTCTTGCTCTATCAAGTGTTGCAAAATTACATTTTTCCGTACATTACCTGGAAAGATTGTTCCAAATCATATCTTATGCACTAGCTGTTCTGACAGAGCAATCTCTGTGCACAATATATAGAACCTGTTATTTGGTAAATTAATGCTTCTGTTATTATGGGTTTATTATGGGATCATAACATTTTTCTCATTCCTGCCCCACTGGGAGGCATCACCACATGTCTCAACCAACTTCAACCCTAAGTCAAAACTTTGCTCGAAGTGATATCTTTAACATTAGCCATCTGTGGAAAGTGCTCTCTGCAAACAGAAGGTAAATTTTAAGCAGCATTCGTAAAGAAGGCTTTGACACAGGCTTTGTCTCCACATGCAAAGGACATGAAAAACTGAGGCAACCACTTAAACGGGCCAAACATCTCCCTTTCTATTTTAGGTGGAAACATCTTGGTAACTTACATAAAACTATGAAGAGGGTTCATGTGTAAGGGACAGGACACTTGTGTCTGGAGCCTGTGACTTCACTCAACTCCACCCGGACTCTGCAGCAGACCCCTCTGCGCCCCACCCTCTGTGTTCCGGGCCTTCCATCCCACCTATCCCAGCACATGGGGGCTGTCCCCTGCTATGAAGACGTGCCCTCCCTGCTGGCTTGTCCTTGTCCTTGGGCGCCCAGCACTTCCTGAAATTATGTATGTGTGGGCTTGTTTGCATGTTTTTCTTTCCTACTGGAAAATAAACTCCAGGAGGGCAGGGACTGTGTCTCCTTCCCACGAAAATGGCAGGCACAGAGGCTGAGAGGGTGCTGAACAAGCCAATGGATGGACTTGGTGAGATTACTAAGAGAAAAACAAAAAGAAAAGCGAAGAGGGGCACTTTCCACAAGCTGGGAATGTGGACAGAAAACAGCTCGCCCTGCAAGGTAAGGCCATAACCACTGGAGATCATAGTGAAGAGCAGTGACTGACCATGGACGGGGCCCACACCTGCCAACAGCTCACACACCTGAGAGTATAGGCCCCATGTCATGGGTGGGAAATGCATCTCCAGTGCCAAGGTGGTGCCTCCCCAGGGCCCTGGGCCTGCAGTACCCACCCAGTTCTCACAGATGGGGGAGCAGGTGATAGCCTGGTCTAACCAAGGCTGAAGTCTGTGGCAGTGAGATGGCAATAAGGCTCCCGCTGACCTCAGCAAAGCATCCCTCTGATTTCCCCCAGGCCTCCATTAAGGTTTTTAGGTTTGGGTGGTTTTTAAATTGTGTTTTGTTTTATTTTTGTTTTTTATTTGTTTATTTTCTTTTTTTGAGATAAAATCTTGCCTTGTTACCCAGGCTGGAATGCCATGGCATCATCATAGCTCACAGCAACCTCAAACTCCTGGGCTCAAGAGTTCCTCCTGCCTCAGCCTCCCAAGTGGCTGGGTCTACAGGTGCCCACCGCCACACCTGGCTAATTCTTTCTTTCATCTTTTTTTGTTGCCCAGGTTGGTCTCAAACTCCCAGCCTCACATGATCCTCCCACCTTGGCCTCCAAAGTGCTGGGATGACAGGCATAAGCCATCCATGGGCCCAGATTTAGGTTCACATTCAGGAATTTGCTCTAACCTGCTTGTCCACATCCGTCATGTCAGCATTTCCTGCCTCAGACCCCAGACCCAGCCCTAGCTCCATCCCAAACTATTTAATTCTCCTATAGGTTCCATGTGTGCCAAAGTCCCAATGATTCCAAGCAAGAGTACCCCCCCTGAAACCAGTAAGTAGGGACTCTCTGTTCTCCCACAAGCCAGTCAAGGGCACTCCAGCCCTCCGGGAGGCCAGACTCTGGCCATCCTATTTGACCAGGCCGTTTGGACAGATGCCTAGGATGACCTCATGCCTGATTACATGATCAAAAGTCTCTTAATCTGGCCCCAAGAAGAAAGCATTGACTGGAAAGGAGTTAAATTGAGACTTTATAATGTTACGACTGGCTTTCCTAATGATCCCCTTCCTAAGCTGTCTTTAGCTCCCTCAGGCTTTACCGGTCAAGCCTAACCACCAGCCTTCACTAGTGTCCCTGCAGGACTCACCACCTGTCACTAACGACTCCTCCTTGAATGGCACAAGCTGAAGGTCCTGTGGCCCCAAGCCCCAGCGCCTGACCTGCACTCCACAGCCCACCGTGGAAGCCCTTGCCCTCAGTCGAGGAGGTGGATTTGAGTGTTTTTCTCCCATTCTCCCAATAGACATCTTTCACGTTAAAATCTCTCCCTTCCCTGGCAGTCCTCATTGGGTCTCAATCATTAGCTCTCCATGCAGCAAGCTGTGGGACCCAGGCTGGACCCCTTTGGGGTTTGGTAACAATGTCAAAACAACAGGAAAAAAAAATTGTTTTAATATGTAACGCAGTTTATTGGAGTGAAGAGGAGGTTAGATACACAATTGCAAATAGCTGTTCCTTCTCCACTGAGTTCCATGGCTTTCTCATCAAGTTCAGTAATTTTCCAGCCCTGCTTCCTATCCCCTGGGTTGACAGGCTGTCACAGCACTGGTGAGTGGGAGCTAAGGTGAGGACTGGCCCTTGCTGCACCACCCCCCCCAGATAATCTAGCATAATCTCCCTATTTTAAGGTCAGCTGACTGCCAACCTTAATTTCATTTCCAACCTTAATTTCTGTTTGCCGTGTAGCCTGTTCACGAGTTCTGAGGACTAGGACAAGGATCACTTCAGGGGTCGTTATTTTGCGAATCACAGTGTTCAACAGATGAGTGTTTAGCCAGGGTAGAGCCAATCACTCTGGATTATTTAAGACTTCAACTGCTATCTTCAATCATAAGGTCCCCAGGTAACTATTTCCATCCTCAAGCATTTCATGTTTTAAAAGAAAAAAACTATCTAAAATTTATATAGTACATTTCTACATCACTCCCA
The DNA here is from genome assembly GCA_963574355.1 of Loris lydekkerianus. Lineage (NCBI taxonomy): Eukaryota > Metazoa > Chordata > Mammalia > Primates > Lorisidae > Loris > Loris lydekkerianus. The sequence continues at coordinate 38,380 of CAUYPK010011810.1, read as the reverse complement.
AAAGTAAAGATTGGCAACTTCAGCCATGCTCAGAATGACTTTACTCTCAGTTAACAAGTGGCCAAGGCCTTACCAGGTGTCCTCAAACTTTTTAAACAGGGAGCCAATTCACTGTCCCTCAGACCTTTGGAGGGCCGGACAATAGTTAAAAAAAAAAAACTATGAACAAACTCCTATGCACACTGCACGTATCTTATTTTGAAGTAAAAAACAAAATGGGAACAAATACAATCATACCGCCTCATGTGGCCTGCGGGCGGCAGTTTGAGAACCCCTGCCTTATATTATGGGCACAGGGTGGTCTAGCCCAGACATTATTAACTAGTTCTTGGAGGACATTTAATGAAAACCATAGACATTATCACTTTTTTAAAAACACTGGTTAGTTTGTTCTGCTGCATAACCTCAGGAAATCCCATTCAATTCCATGATAAACACGGCTTGCAGAGGAGAAGGCTTAGATGAAGGTCAAAAGTAGTGTCTCCGCTGCAAAAGGCTGAATCCAGTCGGGTAAGTGCCAAGTACCCACCCTCCTTGCTTTCCTGCCAACCCTGACATGTCTCCTGGCAGGTGTGAATCAGCTTTTGCTCCTGGGGGTGTGACGGGCAGTACCATCCGGCCTCTAGGGGGCGCTCCCCCAGGTCTAGGGGCGGGGAGGCCCAGGCAGGTGCTGTCCGTTTCAGGACCACGCCAGCAGGGAGCCCTGTACGGGCCTCTCCTACACCGGGCTCGAGGATGCCCTGCCTCTCAGGCACCTTTAGGGCAGAAGAACCAACAGTGGGAAGAGTCCTTCAGACGTGCCCTAAGCCGGGCGGGCCACACTCAGGTGAGACTCTTGCAGTGAAGGTTTGTTTCCACGTTTACCTGGTAGATCCAGGAGCAGCAGCCCACACTGCCCGCAGAGCCCTGGGCGGCCAGGCAGGCTGCGGCTTCTTTTTCAAGGACAGACCGCTGCAGCCTAATTATTTTTAACTTTCAGCATCCAAGCTAAGTAGACAAACTCACTTAAGACCTTGGCATTACAACGTAGAATCACTTATGAAGGGAGAATATGATCACATTCGTAATTTGTTAGAGATGCAGAAAATATTTTTATTGAGACAGAAATTTCAGGTTGCTTATTTTTGTGGTTGACTACTATTTAACACATATTTCCTGTGTGCCAGGAAGGGCACACATCACCACATTTAATCACTATCACAACTACGTGAGAAAGAGTTCTTGCCAATGAAAAAAGTTCAGAAATGTGATATAACGTTCCAGGTGGTTGCAATACATTTTCAGTGTCCAAGTAGGTAGTGCTGTTTTTAATTACCTAGAGGCTTGTTTTCTTATTGGTCTAATACATTATTTTTAAAACCTGACATATGGACCTTCCATGTTGAAGCATGCCAGAGCCTTCCACATTCCGTGAAGATGTCGAATCACACCAAGGTGTGCTGCAGGGAGCATGACAACCACACTCTCCTTGTTAGGCCCATTCAAGATGTCATATGAGTTTTTGTTCCAATTTCCCAGATTATAAGTTTGGCCACGCCTCTTTTCTCTGGTTTATTATTCATTTACATTTACCCTAGAGCCAGATCCACTTTTAGAAGGGTGGCGAGTGAGGAGAAGCAGGAACTTTAAGGAAACTATAGGAAAGTGGGTAGATTATCAGCCCCCCCAATTCCCATTCTGGAGCTGCACATCCACCTCCCTCAGGGGCAGTGGTGTCCCTCCAGCCTCTCCTTTTCTTTCTCCTAAGTCAGATTTCCTTCTCTGAAGTCTGGTCCCTCTACCCTGGGCCAAATCACTTTAAACAAAAGGCTGAGCCAGAGAGACAACAAGCTCAGTCATGGACACCAGCTGTCTCGGGTGAACACAGTCAGAGGCCTGTGAGATGAGATGTTACACAGCATGATGTGACATCCATGACAAGGTGTGGGCATGTCATTTTCCTCAGGATTTAAGTCACCAAACATTACAAATAGGTCACTTGATGCTCCCTAACAGGGCCTGAGTCACTGCAGACACCTGCTGAGGACAGCAGAGAAGCCAAACCTCTGGGGGCAGCCCCAGCACTGCCACGCTGGTGTTGGTGCTGCTGCTAGCTGGAGTCCTCTTGCTGAACACAAACCATTTCATAAAACATAATAACAGACAAGGCCACTTTGTGACCAGGTTGGATCAAGACAGGAACAAGACCACCCTAGTTATGTTTCAACACCAACAAAACATGGACATTTTCTGGACCACATAAGAGCTGTGATTCTTGGTGGCATCCGTGGTTCCCAGTGGTGTAAGTGGTTCCCAGTGGCATGTGTGGCTCCATGCACCACTAATTTTTTTTTTTTTTTACCTCTGATGTGCAAGGGTCCGTGCTGAGGCTCTGGACACATGCAGACAAGCCCCCCAAGGAAGCATAGGGTCCAGAAGGGGACATAAGACATGAGTATACAAACCAAGTCACAAGAAAAAGGAAGATAGGTCACAGGGCAGAGGTAATGACAGGCCACATAGGTTCAGAGAAGGCAGAAGCCACTTCTCACTGGGCAGTCAGAACCGAGGCTTAAAGGAAGGAGCAGCCATGAATCTGACCTATGTAAACACCATTCTGGTGTGTAGCCATTGTAAGAAAGAGTTTACAACTCACAAGTGAAAACAAAGACTCAAACCATAGAGTATGATTGAAAAATAAAAAAAATTCCCATTCAGCCGTAGTAAAAATGGGGAAAGAGAATTATTACGGAAATTAAGGCTGTAGTTTTCTGTTGACCCTTCAAGGTCAGGCCATGGTATATCCGTAGAAGCTAAACTTCTGTTTCCATTTGTTTGATTTTTTTAAAATTCTTTTTAAAATAATAATTTATTTTAAATTAACATGAGGGTACATACGATTAGGCCTCATTATCCATATTTGTAAGGTATAGCCCAGTTGTAGTTGAATCATCATCCAGGTTTGTCATAAACCCCTACATTGTACCCAGCAGATGGGAGCCCACCAAACCTCCCTCCACCTCCACTTCCTGAATTTAATTGTGTTTTTCTCTCTTGTGAGCCTGTAGTTGTTCATCTACTACTTTCAAATTAGTAGTGAGTATATAGGGTGGTTGCTTTTCCGTTCTTGAGATACTTTCTTAAAGAGAATGTTCTTTAACCCCATCCAGGTTAATACAAAAAGCAGTCTCCATCTTTCTCATGGCTGAGTAGTATTCTATGGTCTACATATACCCCAGTTTATTGATCCAGTCCTGTGTTGATGGACACCTGGGGCGTTTCTACATCTTCGCAATTGTGAACTGAGCTACTATACACATTCAAGCATAAATGTCCTTGTGATAAAATGATTTTGTGGGGAGAGCGGGGGTCTGGGTAGATACCTAGTAATGAGGTTGTGGGATCAAATGGAAGGTCTACTTTTAGCTCTTTGAGAATTATCCATATTTTTTTCCAAAAAGGCTGTATTAGTTTGCAGTCCTGCCAGCAGCCTGTAAGTGTTCCCTTCCCTCGGCACTTGCGCCACCATCTGCAGCTTTGGGACTTTGTGATGTGGGCTGTTCATTTCTCTTTACTTCTCAGGGATGACAAACAGCCTGGTGAGCGCTGATAGCACAGCTCCTGGGGAAGGTCCACCTGCCGGAAACTGTTGGAAAAGCCGGGTCAGGGGAAACAGGGCCAGAACCAGGACAAGAGATGAAATCCACAGGAAAAACTGGTGGGGCAAGTTTGCAGGGGAGACGGCCCATGCATTGATCAGTGGTGCGTGTGGAATTGTTGGCTTGGTAGAGAAGAGGGAACTCACCTCTTGCTGAGTTGTGAGGAGGAGCTGGATGTGTGTGAGGATACAGAGAAAACGGAGACTATAGAAGCTGGAGCGACTCAGATGGCCCTGAGTTTTCATAAAGTAATCTATAAGGTGGCAGGTAAAACATCGTCTTCCAAGCAATGGACACTCACATGGAAGTCTGAGAAGGCTGTGGGTGCTGGTGAGACATTCACCGGGGCCTGTCAGGAGAGGTCATGTTGAGATGAGTGAAAGAACGTCCCCACGCTGGAACCTGGTCCCTCTGCATGGACCTGGGCTGTCGACCTGCCTGGGCCACAGCTCCTGCAGGGGACAGCGCGGAGAGAGGGGATGTGAGACGATGGATAGGTGGGCTGGGAGGAAGCAGCATTCACTCATTCAACAAACCCTCATGGTGGTCTTGGGACAGGTGTCCTATGAATGGCACCGCCGTTGTACCAGCTACGTACACAGGGCCTGAGGATCCCACGGCACATCCATCACAATCTTCTCCACAGACCCAGGGCTCAGCCCAGCAAGGAACGACCAAGGAGGAAAAGGGCTCAGAGACGCCACAGAGAGCATGTTTGCCAGGCTGGCCAGGTGGGCCAGGGGTGGACAAGCTAGTGAGGATCAATGAGCTAGAGGGACTGGAGAAGGGGACCCAAGACACCAGGACAGGGACCCCAAGGGGAGTGTGCCTTCCTGTGGTGCCTGAAGTAGCTCAGCCATGAGGACTGAGGGCCGTAAGTCCAGCTTGTCCTCCCTGGCCAGGCTCTGAGCACATGCGCCTTTGTCCATCCAGGCCACTGTAACAGGGTTCCAGAGAGTGGGTGGCTTAGAAACCACAGGAACTTACTTCTCACCATTCTGGGGGCTGAAGTCAGTGGAGTCCCACCCTAGTGAGGGTTATTTTCCTGTTTCCTCACTGTGTCCTCACATGGCAGAAAGACATGGTGGAAAGAGGCCAAGACAGTTCTCTGGGTCTCTTTTGAAAGGGCCCTAAATCCATCAGGAGGCCTCCAACCTCATGACCTAACCTCCTCCTAACACCATCACCTTGGGAGTATGGATTTCAACGTGTGAGTTTGACAGGAACACATTTAGTCCAAAACAATATGGCTCTGTGGCCATCCACAGTGGGAAGCTTTTTCCAAAAAGGGTAAAAGCCTTTTTTCCAGTTTGCACAAAAATATGAAGTTGGGCTGGAGGACTCAGTAAGAACCAGGCTAGTGTGGGGAAGGGCAAAGGGGCAGAGGTCAGAGAGAACAATGGCCTCTGACACTCGGGGCAGGGAGCACTGAACAGAACAGATGGGAACCAGGGAAGAAAATGAAATCACAAGCCAAGCAATCAGAATGGGAATTGGAGGGAGGGTTAGTATGTTAGAAAGGCCAGAGAAAAATGAATGGAAGAAGATGGGGATGAGACAGGCGCAGGGAAGTCATGTTTCTGCAGTTTGGTGATTATGGGTGCCCCTTCCTCCTTGTTCCCCGGAGGAGAGACTCTGGGGGTGCAGACCTTGGTCATCCTCTCTTCTGTCAGCTCTAGCTCTGCTTTAACTATGAAGGGGAAATCTCACTGAGCGTTTGGCTCGGGTCACCTGAAATACGAAAGCAGACAGCTTTATTCTGTTGTTTCTTTTATTTGTTTGTGTTATTAACAATTAAACATGTAATGTTGCAACAACAGTTTAATGATTCCATGGGCCATGTTTAAATTTAAGTAATATTACTGTTAATCTAAAATCTATACATAAAAGTCTGTTAAATTTGTTTATTGAAAAATGTCAGTATAATTCTATCAGAAAGTCTCCTCTAAATAATAAAACCACTGAGTTTGCAGCGTTTCTTTCCCTCTGTGATCTGCTCAGACCTTCTTCCTCCAGGTGTTGTCAAGGATGTACCCAAGACCTCAACATAGGAGGTTTTAGAACATGTGTCTCCAAAACCTCAAAAAGCCACAGGGATGTCTGCAGAAAACCTGGACACCAGGATGGCGATGCAGGGCTCGCAGTGCAAAGTAGGGAAGTTTCCAAAGGGAAAAGCAGGACGTGCCTCTCTAGCCAAGGCTGGGAGCACAGGCGGGTGCTGCCCAGGACCATCTGCTAGGATGTCCCAAGGACAAAAGTCTCAGGTCTCAGCTCTGCTCACTTACATGTTCATCACAGCTGATCCCTCAGACCTGGACTGCTGTAACAAATTACCACTGCCAGCTTAAGACAACAGAAATTAAGCCTCTCACAGTTCTTCAGGCCAGGAATATGAAATCAAACCAAGGTGCCAGCAGGGCCACACTCCCTCTGGAGGCTCTAGGGGAGAGTCCTTCCTGCTGCTTCTAGGTTCCAGTGGCTCCCAGCATTCCTCAGCCTGTGGCCACATCACCCCACTCTCTGCCTCCATCATTACATGGTCTTCTCTCTGTGTGTCTTCTCTTCTGTCTCTTTAAAGACACTTGTCGTGTACTCAGGACTTGCCTGAGTGATTCAGGATGATCTCATCTCAAGATAAGTGACTAACTACCCAGCCAAGACTTTTTTTTCAAATGCAGTCATGTTCGCAGGACCTGGGGGTTACCATGTCCACATATCTTTGTGAGGGCCGCCAGGCAGCATAAAGGAAGCACACACATAGACTCACCTCCCCCACCTCTCTCCAAACCCTTGAAACAAGAGACTGATATAGATGTTTTGGCCTGAAACAATTCTCACCTCTGGTTCCTGCAGCCAAAACCTCTGTATCCCAATTATGGTAAAACTGAAGTAGTAAAAAGAGACAGAGAGGCCCCTTTGCAGAACATATCACCGAACGCTTTAGAGACCTTGCTAAGTACTGCGAATCAAATTGAAAAATATTAAAACTGCCAACGTTCAACCACATCATACCCTACAGCTAACTTTTTCTAGAAAGAAAGCAACTAATAAGTAAGTTAAAACTACACAAACCACCAGTTTAATTTATCTTTCATGGAAGTGATTGGGTTTTTAATGGAGCTGTGATACACAGTAAGTTTGACAGTGCTGATGATTATTCAGCAAACTTTCTCTTCCCTCCTGCATCCACTCAAGAAGAATATACTTCCCTGGCTCAAGGTGGACTTGGCCATGAACCTAGCTTTGCCCAGTAAATTTAGCAGGCAGGAAACAGAAGAAGGCTGGTGTGTGCTGTGGGTTTGGCTGGCACCTTGTGCTCTATTCCTCCACCATGAGAATGGCAAAATCCTAATGGCTGCTGCCTTCAGCCAACATCAGCCAAAACTGGGGAACCCACAGACTAGAGGGTGTGAGAATAAACACTTGCTGTTGTAAGCAACCTAGTTTGGAGAGGCTTCCTATGTCTCTTCTTTTCATATGGGTGCCTTAACCCTTTTCATCTTGCTAGAAAGGAGTATACCCAAGGCTGGGGAACTGATAAGGAAAAAATTTGATTTGGCTTCAGGATTCTGATGACTGAAAAGTTCAAGATTGGGCATCTGCCCCTGGAGAGGGCCTCAGGCTGCTTCTACTTGTGGTGGAAGGTGAGGGAAAGTTGGTGTGTGCAGAGATCACATGGCAAAAGAGAAAGCAAGGAGAGAGCAGGAAGGGGCCAGCCTCTTTTTATGGGAACTAAGAGAGAGAGAACTTGCTCATCTCCAGAGGAGGGCACTAATCTATTCATGAGGGAGCACCCCCTCCCCCCAAAAAAATATCTCCATTAGGCTGCACCTCCAACACAGGGTCAGGTTGCAACATGAGGTTTAGAGGAGACAAAGGTCTAAGCCATAGCAGAGTGTCATATGCACCTTCACAGAAATGCCTTTTCTGTAAATCAGAAAAGTTTTCCAGCTTAAAAAAAAAAATGCTTTCGCTTCCCAGGTGGGCCTATCCCTTGGGTTATTTTACAGTTGCATTCCTTTAGAGAAAACAGAAGATATTGTCATCTGTCTGGAGACCAGATTCAGAGTCTGAAAATTAATGTTTTTAATGATAAATAAGAAACCTTGGCAAATACCAAGTGCAGATTTATAATGGATGAAGGATCTCCTGTAATTCCAACTAGTTCTAGAGCTAGTTCAAATTATAAAGGCCAGTTTACTGGTTTTCAAAGTCTAAGTTTCTTTCAAGTGTTTTATAGATGACCTTGGAATTAAATCTGTCATTCAAGATTTTTCTAACTAAAACATTACGCTCAGAATTAAAATACACATATTGAAAGAACAATATTTAAATTCCCTAGTAATGAACTAACTATGAAAACTTGCTTTCCATGAAGGTAGGGAGGTGAAAATACTTTTAAGCAAAAAACAACAGAAATAAGATCTGGTACCTTTCTTTGATCTCATCAAAGAGTACAGAGTCCTGTTAAGAAATCTTCAAAGAGCAGATGTTCCCATAGAACAAGTTTTGTCAGTGAGTTCAGGTTCATTATGAAGCCATCAAATAGAGCTACAAGTCCACTGTTGGTACTTGACGCCCCCAGCTCAGCAGAAGGGAAAACACATTATGATTATGAGAGCACCAAGGGATTATGGGAACCCCAAGGGGTTATAAAAAACACCAAGGGATTGTGGGAATGCTGAGAGATTGTGGGAAACCCCAAGGGATTATGGGAACACCAAGGGGTTATGGGAAACACTGGGGGATTATGGGAACACTGGGGATCATGAGAACACTGAAGTAGTTTTCAAAGGCCGAGACAAATACCTGGGTTAGGGGCCTCACTGAACACCAGGGCTCTGGGGGTTCTAAGATGACACTTCAGTGCACGGCTACTTTTGCAGACTTGACGTGGTGTCTGTGTGTCGTGAAGCAGTCACGGGCTTCAGAGGCAGACCCGAGTCGGTTCACCCTGTACCCGCAGCTTTCTCAGCTGTGTAACGGGGACGGTCCGTGCTAGTAGCTTATAGGCTCAGTGTGAGGATTAAATTAATTAGCGTAGGTCGGTGGCTCTCAAAGTGCAGTCCCTGCGTCGGTGGGACCTAGGAACTGGTTGCAGAAGAAACCCTCAGGCCCTGCTGAGTCGGAAGCTCTGGGCGTGGGCCCGGCAGTGTGCTGCGACCCTGGGTCCTCCAGGCCACTCGGATGCGGCTGGCCTGTGGGACACTGATGCACACGAAGCTCTGGCCCCGCAAGTGGTAGGCGCTCAGTTGATACAGCGGGAGGTGAGGGTCACAGTCTGGCAGCTGTGGCCGTCTTCCATGTTGCTAAATACGGCAGGCGGGCCGCATCACTCCCGTCGCGCGGACGGACGCGTCCTCTGCGCGCAGCAGGTCCCGGGGCGGCGGGGCGCCGAGCAGCCAGGCCGGGCTTCGCAGCGCAGCCAGGGGCACAGCCGGGCCGCTCCAGCGCGCAGCTCGGGGACCCTGGTGGCCTCTGCAGAGCTCTGGGCCGCGCTCGTGTCTCCCAACCGCCACGTTACCCTTTGTGTCACTCCACAGCTCGGACACGCTTTTTCTGACTGAAGACAGACACGCATTTTTCCCTGAGTTCATCTGAGCGTGTAATGTCACCGCTTTTCTCCCGGCTTCCCCCTCCTTCCCCTCTTCGGAAGAATAGTTTATGGCTGTTTAAAGTCCTCATCCCCGAAGGAAGTAAACCTCTCGTCAAGACGTGGCCCTTGGACCCCGGAACCAGACAGCCGCAGAAGGGGACAGGCAGGTTTTCTGTCCTCTGCTGTCAGGTGGGGCATCAGGCTTCTAATTAGCTCCAAACATCCGCACCTGCCCGCCCCTTAACCTACACACTGAAGAAAAACAGCTTTCCTTCTGTTTTCTTTATACAGTTGTGATGGGAGTGCCTCTTTCCGCTGCGCTCTGGTCATGCCTGCCTGTGAGGCTGGAGGTGCGCCCGGCAGAGGGGAGGCCGCGGTGGCCCTTGTGCGCCCCAGCGCCTGGCATGAGCCTGCCGGTCACCGACACTGCTGCAGAACAGCTAACAAGCAGCACCATCGCAGAAAGTGGAAACGAGGTTTTGCAGAGAAGTTTATGTCTTTTCATTCTTGCATGACAGTCTGTTTATTAAAGATTTTCAAAGCACAACGTGTGCAGCGCAGCAAGGGAAGCCGCTACCCTGCTTGGCTCCCTTCCCCCTGGGGCAGCAGTGGAAGCTGGGCCACTCCGCTGGGCAGCCCACTGGCACCGGGCCCACCGGCACCCGAGCCGCTCCCGCACGCCAGTCCGCCCTCACCTGGGTCGGTTCCATGGACGGGTGGGGGTGTGGGGGTCCCGCTGGTCCCACAACCTGGGTGTGCAAGATGAGGTGATCAGGTGAGGGCCACCTACACTTCCCAGAAGCAGATTTAATTGTCAGTAAATTTCATCTCCACTTCATGTAAACACAATTTGCAAATCTTAAGTATCAGAGTCTATAAGCAAAAGTATTTTTTTGCTTTTGTAAGTTGGAAACAACAGGAAACTAATTATAAATATTCAAGCCCAGCTATATCCTGCCTCATGATTGTTTAAAGCATCACTAGGTCCCGGGCAGGGCAGGGTTCCCAGGACGCCTAAAATAGGCTGGGGGAGAGAGAGGGAGAACCCTTTAGAGACACTTAGTCCTCCCTTTTGTCAGCTTCCCCAGGCATGTGGTGGTCACCTAGGAGTAAAGTCCCTCTTCTGGGTCCTTAACCACTTAACGCTCAAAGTGGCCACACCCTCAGTGGGAGGGGGCAGAGCCTCAAATGGGAGCTGTAACAATCAGACAAAGACGGTCCTGTGCAATAGTCCAGAGGGAACTGTGCAGTGTTTTTGTCCGGATAAGCACCTCGAGTAAGGCAGCTCGTGTTCGTTTACCCAAGGCTGTGCCACAGGGAAGACTCAGCCTAAGTGGCTGACACCCTCCCCAGCATCTCTCCAATGGGCAGCATCAAGGCACCAAGGGAGTAGACGGGAACAGAGTGCTGAGCTGGGTGCTGACCAAGCTCTGTCCCTTTGACTGAGTCCTGAAATTAAGACTGGAATCTTAATTCTTTAATCAGATGTGCTTTGTAAAATCTAGGTAGCCCACACAGTGTAGGCGTGATGGAGAGATCACCAAAGGGGCTCACCTCATGCTAATATTGAAGGGGGAAAATACATACCTCCCTCCTGCCTCATAGTAATTAAATTGCAGAGGCATTTACACAAGCAGCACAATTAAAAAGGGAAAGGAGATGGAATCAGAGAGAAACCTATAAAGATGATTAAGCTTGTTAAAATAAGAGCCATTAATGGAATAAATAGTGCTAGCACTAAACACAAATTGACAACATCTTTCCCAGATTCAGATATTTGCTAGAATGATAATTCCACTGTTGATTAATTATTAAAATCTTTTCCTCAATTGAAATGCAAACTAGTTTTCTGGATGACAGACTCTTATTAACTAATGCTGCTAAATAATTTTGGTGACTATCATGCATGAAAATGGAAAAATTATTTGGCCTTTTATACTAAAACAATATAAATGAGACAAAAGTGACAAAAAGTTGATTTAAATCAGCAACATTACAATATAAGGTGTAGTTTCACAGTTGTGTTATCCTGTGTGATTGAAGCGCTACTGTGGAAAGTTCTGAATCCAGTGCGCTGGGCTCCTGCCCCACTGGAAGATTACAAAGAGCAATGAGGATTAAAATATGTCCCCTCCCAGGGAATTTACATTTTAATGAAAGACAAAATTCCTCCCTGGGAAGGTAGCACAGACCAAGAGAATTTCAGGAACTTGAAGATGCAAGGAGCTGAGGGGAGAGAAAGCAGAGGAGCCTTCACTGTGACCCACCCAGAGCTCCTGCTTCCCTCCGCCCACCGGCGATCCTCTCCGTCCCCGGTTTGGGGCTGAGGCAACCTCATTCATCTACAGGGTCAACTCACACCAAAATATTTTGCCTGTGTGGATGCTGATGCAATTTAACAGTAAAATGACCAAGATATAAACAAACAGGAAAATTGAAACAGAAGTAAGTAAGGTGTTGGCCCCATATGCCAGAGGTGAGGGGTTCAAACCCAGCCCCCGCCAAAAACTGCAAAAAAAAAAAAAAAAAAACTATGATGATTTTATAACATTTTAATGCTTAAGAGGAGACACTTGGGTGTAGCAAGCAGGCTACCTAAGACTGCACATTTTAAATATTCGAGGAAATCTCTATACATCACTTTTATCAAACACATACATTAGCAATTCCCACAAAACCCGCTGGTCCCCGAGACCTCATGATAAGATGCCTGTTTCTCAGTATTTTACTCAATTAACTTCATAAGCTCAAATTTAGCTTCACAGCGACGGCAGTAATGAAATGAGAGCTGTGCCTGATAGCGACTGACTGCTTCCCGCCCAGATGTTGGGTGTTGCATTAACCCTTTTAAGAGGAGGTCACTCTTCAAACTCTACAGGCAACCTCTATTAGCATTATTGCATTAAGTAATGCAGCTGGGAGCACAGGGGGCTGTAGCCCCCTCCACAGACCAGGTCCCTACAAGAGGAAATGAGCTACAAGCGCATGGCGAAATTAGTGAGAGGCAGTATTCTGGCTCCTACTGAAATGGGAAACAAGCCAACAAAGCCACCAGTGACGCATGAAGTGACAGCAGAGGCCGAGGTGTCGAAGCTCACTGCAGGTCACACCTGTGTGTCACACCTCACTTCTGACACCACTTGTCAGGGCCCAGGACTGGCCAGGTCTCAGGCCAGCTTAACTAGGTTCCAGACATGGACTGCTAAGTTACCTTGCTCAAGTCTGCTAGGTGCCTGAGGGCTATCTACTTTAGCTGGAGAGAGAAAAAGAGTGTCTTAGAGAGAGCAAAGCAGTCTTCTTAGAATAGATAGATCTTAGTCTTTAGCAGAGCTTGGTAATCTTCAGCAGAGAGACACAGTCCTGGCGTTCTGCAGGCAGGAGAGGAGACAGAGTCAGAGTTAGCCAGTTCGTGATAGAACACGCCTGCTTGACTGCCTTCTCCTCCAGCCTAATATAAGGCTGATCTCACGCCTCTCATCACCACAGGTGCAGAGACTGCCAATTCACCACTGCTCTCATCTCGCGAGCTCTCATTCTTGTTAGAGCTAAATCCCTCTCCATGCCCTTTCTACCAAGATGTTCCATTATTGAGCTATACAGGTATTTCTTATAACTCTCACTCCTCCTAGCCATAGGCTATATGGACTGCTACCTGTGTACCCACCTGCCCAATTCGTCTTAACCTATAACACAAAATCTGCAACCCCGTCAACTGCACTGCTCTTGCACAAGGTGGTGCCCCAGGTCAAGGGGTGCAGGGACTCTGGCAAAGGCGTGCACAGGGGCTCAGGGTGGCCAGGCAGCACCTCCAGGCAGATCACCGCACTCCTGTGCCCAGAGTGCATTCCCTCGGCCACTGAATTCACTCTTGCCACTAGGAGCCCTGAACAGGCTGCCCACCCATCACTGCCCAGTGAACTGGACACTGAACTGACATTTTAAGTAGCCTTTGCTCCACACTTGATTAGAAACTCTCTTTAATTAAAACACCACATCAGAATTCTGAACCAATTTCATCCTGGCTCTCCTAAGTGCTTTGTACAAAACATTAACTCTGGAATCTCATTACACATTTGCAACCCCTGTGACAGACATAAATGATAATTTAGCACTAATGCCTTCTTGGGAAAGCCATATTTTTTAAAGGCTCACGAATAACAGTAGCTTACCTAGTGCAGGGTGTAAGTGTTGGATTCATCATCTCTTTACTGCCTAAACAAAGAGTCAGAGCTGGTGCCGCCATGGATGCAGCGTCAGAGAGCACACACCTGAAGCTCTCAGCACCTGGGAGCTGGCAGTTCTAACTCAGTGCTGTGCCCAGCAAGGCCAAGCCCTTGGGTCTGGACAGGGTGGGGACAGCGATCTGAGGGGAATGAGAGACTCTGGAGCTTGTTTGCTTCTAGGGGCAACCACAAGTGATTTGCATTATAGTGTTAGCAAGGACCCTCACAGGCAGGAAGACAGATTTCTTGGGACTGCAGATGTGTTAAGCAAGTACTCAAAGGTAATCACACTGCGCCCACTCTGCCCACTGTGGTGCTGCTGTGCTCACAGCCCCTCCTGACAGGACAGCCTTATTCCTACCCCTCTCTCCTACCTTTGATAACCAGGCCCAAGATGGGCCTTGACTTGAGCCAAGAGTAGCTCCCCCTCCTTCCCATTAGTAGCCTGGGCTGTGTCCTGAGCACAAGAAGCTCCATTCAAATGGGGCAAAGTATGCGAAGTAGGCACTGGGAACAGAAATGGGGAACTAGGAGATGCAACAGCAGACGAGCAGCAGTGGAGGCCAGGAAGTAGAGGAGGAACCCTGAGCGTCTCAAACCAGCTGAGACCCAGAGAAAGCAAGCCCAGCTTGTGAATCAGAGCGAGCAGAGGAGAGCCCAGGCAGAAGCTGCACCCGTTACTGGGGGCACACAAAGTCCCAGCTCCCACAACATCCCTACCAGCTCCTGGGGACACGGGACAAGTGGTTCCTTCGTGGGATTTTCGTGCAAGCTCAGCATCATCATTCTAAGCCTAGCCTCACAATCCATCATTCAACCTGGAGCTTGTCACAGATGATGAATATAATGGTCCAGAAACACACGGGCCAGAGAGAACATCTTGGATCCTTTGGAAGGTGGTTCACGGCTGTCATAAAGCAACCTCCCCTGCTGTGTCACTGTCTTCTAGACATCTGTCCTCGCCTTGCGGAACCAACCTTTGCAGAAAACACTGCTTCACAGTAGTGGCTCCAGCCCCAAATGGGTTTCCTCACCTCCCCGCAGCTGTACTAGCCCCAGGGCCTTGGATTCACTGAGCAGCATTAAGACTGCAGGCAAGTCAGCCTCTAAACCTTAGTTTTCTCCATGTGAAAATGAGAAAAATAAAGACTCTAGTTCTTTCTGTTACTTGCAAGTTCAAATGGGAACAGAAATAAGGAGATGGATGGTGAAGCGTGAGGAGAGATACAGCGTAAGAGCTGTTTCAGGGACTGTTACTTGTTCACTGGTTCTCATTAGCTATACCCCCTTCTCACACTCACAGCCCAAACATCCAACATTTCAGGGGGCACGGTACTGCCTCAGTACTGTAAGAGTACAGCTGTGAGTGAAGAGTTTCCAGGAATGGCATATAGAACTTGTCATATTATAAATAGCTCACAGGACAAGACACCTACCCACCTATCATCTGGAGTGTACTTTGAGATCACTTGTTTCATGGTACAAGATAGTGTTATTTGACCCCTTCCCAGGGGTTGAGAAAAACTGGGCATTGATTATAAGCATTCCATAAACATTCATTTAGTGAATAGTGAAGCTTGCATAGATTCACCAACTATTTCCCCATATAAACCATGCAAAACATTATCACATCACCATTGGAAACAAATACGCAGATTATTATTAAAAATATTCTCTCTCTCTCTCTCTCTTTTTTTTTTTTTTTTTTTTTTTTGATACAGAGTCTCACTCTGTCATCCTGAGTACAGTGCCATGGCATCATCATAGCTCACAGCAACCTCAAACTCTTTCTTGGGCTCAAGTGATCCTTTTGCCTCAGCCTCTTGAGTAGCTGGGACTACAGATGCCCACAATGATGCCTGACTAATTTTCTGTTTATTTGTTTGTTTATATTTATTTATTTATTTTGAGACAGTTTCATTTTGTCACACTTGATAGAGTGCTGTGGTGTCATAGCTCACAGCAACCTCAAACTCTTAGGCTCAAGCAATTCTCTTGCCTTAGCCTCCCGAGTAGCTGGGACTACAGGTGCCCACCACAACGCCTGGCTGGGTTTTTTTGTTTTTGTTTTTGTTGTTTTTTTTTTGAGATGAGGTCTCACTCTGGCTCATGCTGGTCTCAAACCCATGAGCTCAGGCAGTCCACTCACCTCAGCCTCCCAGGTATTTTCTATTTTTAGTAGAGAGGGGGCCCTCACTCTCACTCAGGCTGGTCTCAAACTCCTGAGCTCAGGTGATCCAAACACCTTGGTTTCCCCAGGTGCTAGGATTAGAGGCGGGAGCCACCACATCCAGCCAATAATGGTCTTTTTTGAGGCCCAAAGCAAGTACTATACACATTCTGCTTATTTTAAGTAGACAACAGACACACTAAATAACATTGATTGGCATCTATTGGATAAATTAAAAAGCACTTGTCTGAACAAGAGAATAATCTCAATTATGTCCCTTTCCAAAATGTCCTTACCTGTGTCTAGGGGGCTCGAGGGAGAGCTGGCTGCAAGGGAGGAGGTGGCTGAGCCCCAGAAACACACACTGTCTTCCAGGTCACATGAAGTCAGTTCTAGCACGCTGGTGGAAGGCGAAGGTGTGTAAGAACTGGAGGTTCTCTGCAGTGAGGGTCCCCTCCCAGGGGATGGGATGCTTTCTGCTTAGTGTTGAGAGGGGTGGTGGTAGGGTTTGGTGACAAAGAGCTCATTAAAAATAATCTCTTTTTTTAAAATCAACATTTTAAACCCCTTCTCTAAACAAAACAATTTTTTCCTTTTAAACAGTGATCATTGAAGCTGCTCTGAGCATCATTACTGGTCCAGGATGAACTTTTTCTCCAAACTCTAGAGAAATTAAGAAAATAAAGACAACACAGCAAATTTTCCTAAAGTTTATTAATTTATTTAACATAAAGGATTGTTCTTTATTCTGAAACCATATCTTTAAATTCTTTAACTTTCCTTTGCTTTATGAAATGATGGTGATATTAGACAATGGTGTTTTTTACATGTAATTTGAAAAATTAGAAGTTAGCAAAATGGCAATAATAGTACTTGTGTGTGTGTTGGCAGGGGTGGAATTTACTGACCAATGAAACACAAAACATTCCGGGATCCTAGCAGTTCTGGGGCCAGGGAAGTTCCCCTGAGACAGATTTCAGTAAACATACAGAAAGTTCCATTTATAATTAGGGCTGAAAAACTATATTGATTGATGAAGAAGTCATTCAGTGTAGTTACCACAGTTTAAGAGTGAAGGGACTGGGTGTGGGTCGTGTGAGATCTTAGCCCCCTGACACTACGCACTGGACAAGGGGTTGGGCTACAGGTGACCCCTAGTTCCTTCCAGCTACAGCACTTCACACTGTACAGTGCCAATGGCCGGCGCTGCCCCAGGGTTATCTGCGGAATTCCTATGGTAAATCTTCATGGACTCCATACAATTAGCCAAAAGGACTGACTCAAGAAAAGCTTGAAAGAAACGGTGATTGCACATTCCACCAGGATAATGAGAACTTAGCAACAGTAATTGCCTCTTTTGTACCCTACCTGGACTGGACAGTTCTAACAACACACAAACACACGCTCTCTCTCTTCCGCTTGTTGCAAATAAAATCTGTAAATGAGGAATAAACTTAGACCTCTGAGCAACACATGGAGCCTTAAGTTAAACAAGCCCAGGGGCACCCTCGTCCCGTGGCACCCTCGCCCTGAGCTCCGTTCCACGCCTTCATCTCATGCCTCCCTCAGCTCTGCACCCTGAGCACCGGCCCGCGCAGGCCCTGGAATCCCCACCTTTCCCCACCGCACTGCTCACATGGCCTCCCATCTCTGTTGTATCCTGCCCCCTTCCCACTGCAGGCAGCTTTCTAGTCTGGCAAACAGGCTTACAACGGGGTTCACCTTGGGATGTCTAAGCTCTTGGGGGCCAGAGACAGTGGGGGAGTACCTTGCAGTCAGCCCCGTCCTGTGATACTGTGAGCTAGAAGTAGTTCATCGGTGGCCCTTGTGAGAAGACGTTCAGTCTCAAATGTGAGAGAAAAAGAAAAGAAAGAATGGAAGTTTTTATTCTTAAAACTCTTTATGAATTAAAGAGAAAAGCTCACATAGTAATCTTGCTCTGGGTTCCAGAAAATTTGAATTTCAAGAGAAAAGGATAAAAATAGGCATTATATATCTAATTTCAGCTCATTTCTCTCCCAGGGATTCTCCCTCTAAGAATTTTATTTTAGATGCTACTTTTTTCCCCGTTTCCGTCTTTGAGACACTGGGCTTTCTAAGGACTCTCCAGCACCTATCAATTGGAGAGTGTGAGGTAGAGCCGCCGGCCTGCAGGCGCAGCCTGTTCACTGAACACCAGCGTAGCAAGAAAGAAAATATTTTTGAGTCTATAATGAAGAGGGAGTAGCAGGTTTCTATTCTAGAAACCAATACCTTGGGAACTTTTTAAAAATAAAAATCCCTGTCCATGCCTTTACTTACTTTTCTGTTCCCAAAAAGGGAACGGAAACTCAAACTATAAGAAAAGAAATCTAATTTTCAAATGCTTTCCTGTGAAATACCTTTTCCTGCCCAAAGGCATGTATGGCTATACTTGTTTACATTTTTTCTCAAAAGCATTGGTTTCTTTCCACTCCTTCTCTTCCTCCTCTCCTTCCTTATTATTTTTTCAAATATTTTTCTCTTCGAAACTTATTTTTGGCCAAGCACAGTGGCTCACATCTGTAATCCTAGCACTCTGGGAAGCCAAGGTGGGAGCTTGAGCTCAGGAGTTTGAGACCAGCCTGAGCAAGAACAAGACCCTGTCTCTACTAAAAATAGAAAAATTTGCCCCTGGCCTGTAGCTATTGGGGAGGCTGAGGCAGGAGCATCACTTAGCCGAGGCATTTGAGGTTGAAGTTAGTGATAATGACACCACTGCACTCTACCCCAGGCCAGAGACCAGGACTGTGTCTCAACTAAAACATAACTCTATACATACACACATACTATTTTACATAATGTACAAATGCCTGGTCTTTTTTCTTTTTTCTTTATTTACAGCTTCCCTTTTCCTTCCTCTCTTCCCCTCTCTTTGGGGACAGAATAATGTCTCCCCACAAAGCGGTCCACTACTGAATGTCTGAAATTTATGACTGTTGCCTTACTTACAGCCTGTCCCAGAGCTGGCATCACCTCCGGTCAGATCCTGACCCCCCACCCCTGCCCCATCCCTGGTAAAGTTGTCTTCCAAGGGGCATCTGCAGTGGCTCGAGCCTGGAATCCCAGCACTCTGGGATGAGGCAGGAAGATCCCTAGAGCTCAGGAGTTTGAGACCAGCCTGGGTGAGAGTGAGACTCTGTCTCTACTAAAAATAGAAAAAAGAAAATACTATTTTATATGATCAAAATTTATTTCCAACTGCATATGCGCTTTACTTCTGTTTAAATGTCAGATATTTCATCAATGACCACTTTTCCTCTGCCTGAAATATAGTATTTAGACATTGGATCTGTTGACAAACTCTCAGTTTTTGGCTTATCTAAAACTGTATTTTGTACTTATTCTTTTTTTTTTTTTTTTTTTTGGAGACAGATCCTCAAGCTGTCGCCTTGGGTAGAGTGCTGTGGCATCACAGCTCACAGCAATCTCCAACTCTTGGGCTCAAGCGATTCTCCTGCCTCTGCCTTGCAAGTAGCTGGGACCACAGGTGCTGCCACAACACCCAGCTATTTTTCGGTTGTAGTTGTCATTGTTGTTTGGAAGGCCAGGGTTGGATTTGAACCCACCAGCTCAGGTGTATGTGGCTGGCGCCTTAGTAGCTTGAACCACAGGTGCCGAGCCTGTACTTATTCTTTACGTATATTCTAATTGATGATAAAATTTAGTTCAATAGTCTAGATTTGATTGTTTTAAATTCCTGGACCTTCTTGAAACTATAATTTGGTGTTTTTCATTAGATTGGGAAACTGAGTTCTCTGTATAGACTTAACAGGCTTTGCCTAGTGATTCCTCTTTTTTCTTGTGGAACCCAGTAAGTTATGTGTGGGAAGTGTCTTATCCTTCATATTTTTAAATCTCTCACTCGTATTGTCTGTCTGTGCTACCACTGGTAAATTTCTTAGTTCTCTCTTTAGCCATCTCTAATGTTCTGTCAGAAAGATCCACTGGTATATTTCTGTCAATTCTTACATTTTTCACTAATAGATGTTCATATTTGTTATTTATATGTGCTCGATTATTTTCATAGTCTCTTGTTCTCCACACATATTTACGAGCTTGTCTTTCATTTCATTAAATTTATTACACTTTATGTCTGGTACTTCTCCAAACTAACATCTGTGACTCTACTTCTGAGTTTATATGTATTTATGTTGATGTATGCCTCTGTAATTGGATTTGTATCCACGCACGTTCTACTTTTCACTCATGGTGCCTTAGTCCCCTGCTTACTTGTGTGTTTGTTTATTCCTTCTTATTGTGAGCTGTTGCTTTTTCCTGGATTACATGTGATGGTATAATCTGAGGTCTGGGATGAAGAAAGATTTTTCCAGAAAAGGTTTGTGTTTGTTTCTGGGGGTGATAGAAAGGTACCTCTGTAAACTAAATCTTTGTCTTGAGATTTTTTTTTTTAGTCCAGCAAGGTGATCTGAATTCTGGTTGCAAGTGGGTGTAAAGGCAGCTGTGGCTAAACATGCAGGGACAGTGATGCCTTTGTCCTTTGTCTCTCCACTGTTCAGACTCAGGGATTTTCCTTAGTCTTTTGTGTGTGTGGATGGGTGGGCAAGTCCTTTCTAACTTACCCTTATACTAAGGATCCCAGCACTATGGGTGAGGGTCTCTTGTTGGAACGCCACCCCGAGGACCCCAGGCATCACCTCCAGGATCCTGTGGGGCTCAAGTCACCCGGCTTGGTAAATATCCCCTTAGCAAAAACCAGTCTCAGGACTGCGGTTACATCTCCAAGTTCCTGCCATCATCTAAATTTTGACCAGAGGGTTTTTTCTTTCTTGTTATTTTGTTGTTGCTTTAAGAACTGGACAATATATCTTACTAAAAAATGTGTCTGAGTGCCCAGCCTGCTATACTACCAGAAACGGAAGTTGCCCATTCACTTTGAGAACAAACATTTATTATCTTCTCCGCGTTAGAGCCTACTCTAGGCACTGAGTTAAAGAGCGTCTCAGATGAATAACCCGTAGCTCCTTCTCAAGGATGTCAACGCAGAATGGAAGAGACAGACTCAAGGAAGGGTAATGTGAGAGAAGGAAAGTGCTACAGAGAGTCCCACGTGTTGGGGAGCCAT
Organism: Loris lydekkerianus; assembly: GCA_963574355.1. Classification (NCBI taxonomy): domain Eukaryota; kingdom Metazoa; phylum Chordata; class Mammalia; order Primates; family Lorisidae; genus Loris; species Loris lydekkerianus. The sequence continues at coordinate 17,649 of CAUYPK010011810.1, read as the reverse complement.
GAAATACTTGGCAGAGGCCACCAACTGACTCATCGGCAGTTCTGCCTTAAGAGACGAGAACAAGTCAATTGGCCAGGCGAAAGGAGGGCACGTGCTGTCCCCAGAGGAAAGAGAAGGGTGCACGCTTACAGCTGGTGACGGAGTCCAGCTGGCCAGCTGGACTCAGGGCCGTCTGTCCATCTCCTGTCTTCCGTAGCTTTCAGGGCACCCCAGGGAGGGAAGTATGGTGAATTTAATTCTAAATTGTGGTGGGAACTGAAAGGGCAACAGCCTTTGGTGACAGCCCGTGGCTCGCCCCTCATAGCCCGTTTTCCACTCCCAGTTTGCAGCTGCACCTGTCTCTTCCTGCCGTGGAGGTTTCTTCATGATGAGCGGGTTGGAGGCTGTCACTTCACTTAACTTCTAAATATGGGTGAGGTGGAAACAAAGTTCTTATAAGACCCTGAGTAAAAAATGAGGCCCCAGCAGGAGTACCTGCCTGCTTTCACTCAATTTCGTTATTCTGGTCAGTTGACCTGTAGTTCCATTGTTATGAGACCCTGGCGATTTTAAAAAAGAGCTTCAAAACCTCAGCAATTCATTCTCTGGGACGATTTCTGCAGCAGTGACTTGTCCGTGCAGGCCTCCCTCCTTACACTGCTGTGGGCCACGCGCCCAGCCTGCCTCCTGCGCTCGGACACTGCCCTGAAGGCTTTAGTTTGTCACCAACACTCTAATGTATTCAGAGAAAAACAACTACAGTGGAGTCTCTGACAATTGGCCACCCAAAGGACAGTAACAAGTTGGTCAACACATGAAGATGGTCAATGTAAGGGACAAGGCCTGCCGTGCTGATACATGTGGTGTCAGTCTGGTCTGTGAAAATCAGGTCAGCTCAAGGAGGTGGTCAGTGTGGGGAGGTGGTCAGTGTAGGGAAGTGGTCAATGTGGAGAGGAGGTCAGGGTAGGGACGTGGTCAGTGTGGGGTGGTGGTCAGTGTGGGGAGGGGGTCAGTGTGGGGAGGTGGTCAGGGAGGGGAAGTGGTCAGTGTAGGGCGGTGGTCAGTGTGGGGAGGTGGTCAGTGTGGGGAAGTGGTCAGTGTGGGGAAGTGGTCAGTGTAGGGCGGTGGTCAGTGTGGGGTGGAGGTCAGTGTGGGGAGGTGATCAGTGTGGGGTGGAGGTCAGTGTGGGGAGGTGGTCAGTGTGGGGAGGTGGTCAGTATGGGGAGATGGTCAGTGTGGGGAAGTGGTCAGTATGGGGAGATGGTCAGGGAGGGGAAGTGGTCAGTGTAGGGCGGTGGTCAGTGTGGGGAGGTGGTCAGTGTGGGGAAGTGATCAGTGTAGGGTGATGGTCAGTGTGGGGAGGTGGTCAGTATAGGGAGATGGTCAGTGTGGGGAGGTGGTCAGTATAGGGAGATGGTCAGTGTGGGGAGGTGGTCAGCTATGGAGGTCCTACTGTGTACCTGTATATTTACAACACTTGCTTAGCTGTAGGGACATAAGACCAGAGAGCCTGAGAATTCACACGCAGAAACGCCAACACCATCTTCCTCCAGCCCCCAGCAAGCGGGCTCATTCTCTCCTTTGGACTGAATTCTCCTGACTCCCCACCAGGGACCCAGGGTCAGTTTCAGTCTGTTGCCCCCCACTTCCTGGTTTCCTCTCTCAGTTTTTTAAAAGCAGGCCTATGTAAAGTTCAAGAGAGTATATTATTGCTCCTACATTTCCCGTCACATTTTCCAGAGGGGCTTCGATTCCTTGCTAAGCAAAACTGCTCACACAGGTAGCCTGGGGGCCTAAGTCCGTGGCCGAGCAGTAGCTCTCTGCGCAGGTCACCCCGCCAGACTGAGTCCAGGCGCTTCTGTTTCCTGCCTGGTCTCTGCACAACTAGTGAAGCAAAATCTGAACTCAGTAAGGAGCTGAGAAAAGCCTGCCAAGTAGGGGGTGCAAGTTGGGTTCTCTTATTCTGCCTAACGAAAGGGGCAAGCGACCCACCCAACTGGCCTCATGTCCTATCATGCATTTCTCAAGGGAGGGTTCCCTGGAGCACCCTAGTCTGACCGCAGGGAAGTCAGTCACTTCCTGAGACAGCCGGGAACGTGCTTTGTGAGCTGTCAGAGGTTTCTCCCTTGCAGGTGGCCTGGCGTCGGGGCTGTCTGGGAGCGCAGACCGGGTGAATCAGGACGGCCTCCTCCTTGGTCTTCATTTGCTTGTTTTCTCGCTTGTGTTTCTCCCCCATGAGCATTTAGAAGAGGCTTTCGGCAATTTGTACAGTCAGTGTAAAAGGACATTAGTGTCTCTGGTCATTGTAGGTCATGCTAGTGGCATCTTGGCATGAGGGAGCACGGTTCCCAGCCACAGTTGGAACTTTAAAAGTTTAAGAGGCATTTTTGTGAATGTTCCTTGGTGAGGAGCAGAGGCTGTTGGCACTCGGCTGGTTCCTGCTGTGTCCCCTCTGGGTTACTGATTAAAGCGGGCTGGCTTGTCTGTGTCTCACCTGAATATTCACACGGTGGGAAAAATGCACAGGAATAAATACACTAGTGTGATTGCTGGGGGATTCACAGCGATTGTTTATCTTTGAAATGTCCAGGTCACATAAACGCTTGTGTAATATGGCAAAATAGAATTTAACATGAGGATATGTAAAGTTTAAATATCATTGCATAATAGTGACTTTTTAGGCAATCACGACTTTTTATACTATATTTTTGGTAGGAATTCAGCTAGATTTGATTTGATTTGATTTCGTTTAGTTATAAGATACATGAATGACTGTAATCATGTACAAAACATGTAAAACATCTTACTTAACACGTGGAAGGAGGCCTGGGCAGCCCCTTACATATGTGCATTTCTTAAGAAGACATGTTGTTTATACGCATGTCCTTAATTCAGCACCAGGAAATAAGAGAAGAAAATATTAATGACAGATACTGAACACACATCAGTTCCAAGCAATGCGCTAAGGGGCTTAACTAATTAGTTCATTTAATCCTCTTAAGAGCCCTGTGAGGTAGGCATTTTATCCCCATTTTATAGATGAGACATCTGAGGTTTGAGGATGAAGCTGCCTGTCCAAAATCACCAGAGTGAGAAATAAATAAATCCAGAAAGCCAGTGTTATACTGACGTGCTTCCCTGTGAGAAAGGTGTTTCTAGAACACTTTAAATATTCGGGTTTCTATTTGGAAATTCCGAATGATTGACAAGTGTAAGTGCTTTCTTACTCCCTCAAAAAATTATTTTATTTTTTGTTTGAGTACCTATGAGTCCAGTTGTGTCCCAGTAGATGGGGAATGGGCCGCCCTTGGGCCATGAAGGGAAAACTCCCTTTTCATTCTTTACCATTGGTCTCTAAACGAAACTGTGGCTATGCAAAAATTGGTTTTAACAATTGTGGGGTAAAACCTTGGGTGTCAAGGCCTAGACCCAGGTCCTCCTGGGCAGGCGTGTGACACAGTACAGTGACCACTAGTGTGTTGGCTGCTGCCCGGATGGTAGACTTCTGTTTAACCTAAAATTCTTTATAGTGGAAATAACAGGGCGTACAAATGCCTTGATCTTTAACACATTAACTGCCATGTGAGTTGTATTTAATTTACACTAGGTCTGAGCCTGCAGCCTTGTGAAGCTTGTATGACTTATGTGACTCTTGACCTATCTTGACCTAATAAAACATTGTGACCCCAAAGAAAAAAAACATTTTTTTTCTCGCGTGGCAGTCAATGTAATAAACTGGAATAGGGGGAGGGGGGTAGTGTCACTTTAATATTTGAAAACATGCACGGATTGCCAAGAGCATACTACCCCATACGACAGAGACCCAGAAAAAGGGACTTGGGAATTAAGATCCCAAGGCAAATTCAAGTACTTCAACCCTTCCTAGATACAAAGAAGAAAACCAAATGTCATACAGAGAAATAGGTGGGGTTACAAATCATGTTGCCAAGCTCTCCAAGGGAAGTATGAGAATAAGCTTTGCTTAAAGAGCCTCCCCTTCCCTTCCCCTGGTGTTTCTGAGTGATAACCAAGACGGTAATTCCCACAGGAGCGTGCATGACACTAATTCCTAGACCTGATGGCTGCAGTGTCTCACCAGGTGCCTTGTGCTGACGGATGCATTTTTGTGTGTGTGTTTTTGCTCTTCCGTTTGATGGATGCATTTTCAATCTACGCTCTGTACTCCTTGATTACTGAAAAGTGGTTGAAAGATAAAAGACTCCCCCACCCAACTCCGACCATCCACATTTCCCTTTCTAAGGTTTCAGTCATCCAGGATCAACTGTGGTCCAAAAATATTAAATGGAAACTTCCAGAAATAAAACAAGTTTTAAAGGACAAGCCATTCTGAGTAGCGTGATGAGATTTCCCACCATCCTGCCTGGGCCGTGAACCCTCCCTCTGCCCTGCACACCCACGCTGTGGGCACCCACCACCTGCTAGTAACTGGGCAGCTATCTCAGTGTCAGACAGACTGCTTATGCTTAAGTCACCTTATTTTACTTAGTAATGACCCCAAAGTGCAGGAGTGGTGATGCTGGCAATTCAGACATGATAAGGAGAAGCTATAAAATGCTTCCTTTAAGTGAAAAGGGAGATGTTTATAATACGTATGTTTATATAGGAAAAAAAAAAAAAATGGTGCATACGGGATCCCATACTATCTATGGTTTCAGGCATCTGCTGGGGTTCTGGGAATACACCTGCTGCAGAGAGAGGGGACTGTGTATTTTGATTCTCTCAGTCCTAACCTAAGTCTATACTTTCCGAAAGTTTATTTGTAAAAGTACGTCAACATTAATTGATTTTATTATTAAAACAACAGTCGGATTTCCATTAGAAGCCCACGTACAGTTTAGGGCAAAAATAAGCAGACATATATTTGGTACTGTGATTTTCAATATTGTATAAATTATTAGCAGTAAGGTGATTTTTAAAATTTTGTTTTAGGGAACAAGGCACTTGTATTCCTAATTATTACACGGTAATATAATATAAATTTAATTGCATTACTAATAATTATTGCTATAATGATTTTTAGATTAAGTAACAAGAGCCTGTAGTCTAGGGCTCAATTTAGATGAGGTCTTGTGCTTTAATTGCAATATTTCAGTTACGTTTAGACGGCTATTTGGTTTGGAGAGACCCACATTGGATACAAAATCTTTGTAAGTGTACAGGCCCAATTATGTTTTGGTTTTCTGATAAAAGCAGTTAAATGCCTCCTCTAGAAATAAATTGTTAGTCTAAAGAATATTAAATAAGTGAAAGCAGAACCCTCCTGATTGCTATGTTTGATCATATAATCCACAGAGAACTAAATTGTGTACGAAGAGAATCAAATCATGCTAGTTTCAAAGAAACTGAAATCCCACAAAATTAAATGGTAAATTTGAATACGTTACAAAGGAAAAAAAGAAGAAAGAACCTAGTTATTCCAGCAGCATCACAGCCAAGTGGAAATCTTCAATGAACAATTCACGTTCCCACAAAAAGAGATTAGTAGTAGCTCTGGGTCAGGTAATTAGTTAATCCTGATGGTCCTTCAAATTCCTGATAACGTGAACATTATCGTGTGGATGAAAGTGAGAAAACATGCTAGTCTTATTATTTTCAGAGTTGTCTAAGTTTTTAGTAGTCTGTAGATTTCTCCCTAACACGTAGAGTGGTGTAAAATGATTTCCCAGAGGTCAATTCTTGATAAAATGATCTACTGCTCCAAGTCATAAGTGAACAAGGATTTATGAATAGAACTTATTGGATATCAGGAAGACCAAAACTCATCTCTGATAGATAGTAGCTTATGTTTTGATGGGGAAAAAAAAAATACATAGGTTAGCTTGATTTCCTATTTCTAAAAATTGTTACAAATTTAAAGTAGTGAAATACGTGGCATTTGCTATGTAGTTCTAAATATAATAGATACATTAATTAGCAACCCTAGTTTTAAGATTCTACCTTAACTCTCAACTTCTTTGCACTCTGAATGGGCGGTCCTGTCGGCCGTGCCTTTCCCCAGGGCGCCCTGCTCTTCCTACACCCAGCCCTGGAATGCAGGGGAAGGATGTAAATGCATCTGAGATATTGCTTGCTCAGCTGGTGACAACGAGGTAACCCTGTCTCCAGCTGCCAGAGGCCTCTTCAGCTGTTTACAGATAACTTTCTGAGTGTGCCGTGACTTCAGAACCTCTGGGAAGCCCTCTAGTGGGGGCCTCCTGCCCCGCCCCCCAGGTGCTCCCACAGGACCCAGGCCTCCCAGCACACCCCTTTCTCCTCAGTGGAGAAAAAATGGACAGGGTGTGTAGAATGGGCCATACAGTGATGGATGGGAATTTTGTTAGTTTGGCAGAAAGCATAAAGATGGACGACTTGGATAAACAAGAGGTAGGAGACGAAGTGGACCAAGAAGCTACGGCAGTGATGAGAACGAGAAGTGACGGGAGTTCAGAAGCTGCTCCCTGAGTGCCCAGCACGTCTGAGAAAGGGGCCCAGCTGCTCGTGCTTTCTGCATACGCACCTTCTTCCCACTCCAGTCTTAGAGGCCGAACAAATTCCTGTCCTCAAGAATAGCAGACATCCTTGGGACACACATTTTGCAAGGCTGCCTTTTTGTTTTCCGTGTTTTTTATTTTTTTCTTAGCAAATACTAGTTGGAACAGTAAATAAAGTAGACTGAGGTGTGGGCTTGTATGCAGAGATCTTCATGTCAGCGAGGCCAGAGCCCTCTGAGAAGACTGTGCCTTCAAGTCTTAATTGTTCTGCTTTGGCGGTGCCAACCCTTCGGGCATATTGCAAGGGTTTGCTGCAACAAGGGATTCCTTTCCCAATCTGTCAACCATGTATATGAGCTCAGGAGTGTCATTTCTGGGCCTCATCTGTAATCAATAGAGTGTTAGCTATTCCTTATGATCAGCCAAGTTGCTTTCACTTCTAAGGGCCTTTGATCTCCTTTTTTGTGTTCTACATCTTTTTATTTATGATGCTGACAAAAAGATGCTGGGTTACCTCTTAGATATGGCAACTGGGCAAACTATTGTCTATACCAGTGTTTCTCAACCTCCAGGCACACTTGAACCTATAGTTAAATTTCAGTGGCACACTTTAAAGTGTTGGTCAAGAAAAAAAAGAGTAGAAAGAAGGAATATACTTGTGCTTTGAACTTCTTTCACAAATAATTTATCATCTTTAAAAATTTTCGTGGTACACCTAAAATCTTCTCATGGCACACCAGTTGAAAATCACTGCTCTATGCCCTGCCTGCCTCTCAGTAACCTTGTTACAGTAAAGGTGTCTGCTTAGTGACCACCTACGGAAGACAGTCTTGGAGATGGAATGTGGGTAAGGAATACAGTTTAAGTTTTGCAGATGGAGGAACTGATGCTTGGACAGACAGCCTTGGCACTGCCTTGATAATGTACGCTCAGGCTCAGTTGTTTTAGAATCCAGCAATCGGCCACCTCCCTCCCTGCTGCACGACACCTCCACTGAAGTTCCAGCCAGTTAGCTTCCTCTCCAATTTCACAGCCCAGTCTCTCATTTGAATTCTAGGGACAGCTTTAGTAACAGGGCATAAGTGAGATTTATTCACTCAACAAACATTTATTGAGCACTTACTTTGCAATCGCAATTGAACACTTAGAGATACCAAACAGAAGGGAAACTCCCATTCTTGGTATACGTTCACTCATATCCAAGTCTGTTTTCACAGAGCCAAGCTAACAAAAGACAGACGGTTTCCAGGGAAGAATAATGCTACTCTAAAAGTGTAAGACCTCTAAGATTAAAAGCAAAGCTACCATTTTACTATCTGGAATTTTAATAAATTAAATTAAATTTAATAAATTAAATAAATCCCTCTCCTCAGGCGGTGATCATGGCAAAAGGATTAAGGAGAGTTGCCGAATTTCAGTGTCATTACGTGGTATCCCAAGGGCACGTGAAAGTCCTGGAATCAGCACCAGGACCACAAGCTGTCCACCCACAGGGCTACACCCAGACTAGGGCTTGGCTTTGGGTCTGAAGAAAACCCCGAGGAAGGCCTGCAGGGGCAGAAAATGCCTTTACAAGCAATTCCCAAAGATGGAGAGAATGGATAAGGAGGAATGGCACTTCTCCTAGGACTGAACACCCAAAAACATTGACTTTTGAAAAATATTTCTGAGGGGCCAGGCATGGTGGCTCAGGCCTGTAATCCTAGCACTTTGGGAGGATGAGGTGGGAGGATCATTTGAGCCCTGGACTTTGAGGTTGCAGTGAGTGACGCCACTGCAGTTGAGCTGGGGTGACCGATACCCTGTCTCCCCCCAAACAAAAACAACAACAACAAAAATATATACATACATGTATATGTTTGGTAAATATGTGTATGTATATATATGTATATACCGTATATACTCGAGTATAAGTCGAGTTTTTTCGGCACAAAATTTGTGCCAAAAAACCCGAACTCGGCACAAATTTTGTGCTGAAAAACTCGGCTTATACTTGAGTATATAGGTGTATATATACTATATATATATGTATATATATAGTATATATACACACACACATTTGGTGAATCAGTTACAATATTAGAGCATGAGGTTACTTCAAATACAGCCTATGCCAAGAAACATTTCAAGTTTAGCTACCTTTACCATAAACGTTCGGAAATGAACTAGATGTCCTGCACAAAAGCAGGGCTTGAGACGCTGCTGGCTAATCACGACGCTGCTTTGGTATTACCTGTGTCTTTCCCAGTCCTGCACCTTGAGGGGTTTGAAGCGAGAACAGTTCCTTCACTCTTGTCTACCCAGAGGCCCAGCCCTGTATCCAGCCCAATCACCTCAGCACATAAATTACTATTAGAATGAGTAAGATGGCTTAGTTATTTTGGGAATTCTTCCTTCCCTCATATCTGGAATTTTAATAAGCATATGAGTTCCAAGTTGGATTTGTCTGCTGAAACTCACTGCTGGCTCAGTCTCAAAGTTCTCATGTCGTTTTTATCCACCTCCTTAGTCACCACTCCCTCTGAAATCCTGTGATGTGCAATAACTTAGGTGCAATTTACCCTATGTTCAAAAACTAAGAATATAAATATAATGGAAAAAATCAGCTTAACCAACAACCAAAAAGACTTCATCTGCATCACCAGGTTTAAAAAAACAAAGAACCTTAGTAGTTTGTGCCATTCCTGTGATGTAAGGAACCCTAGACAAACAATTGACATCGTGACCCTCACCGGAGACGACTTTTCTCTGTAAGTCCCCATGGCCCAGTTCAATTTGGCCTAAGACGGACATGTAATTGAAATCTTCATTTGGACGATGGCCATACAGACTTGATAGCCTACTAACAGTAACACATAAGCTCTTAAGGAGCATATTACGTTTTTCAGTTTGCTTTGCAATATGCCAAGCTTTTGGACAACCAGATGCTTTTAACAAAATAAGTCCATGGTGCAACTGTGAGTAGCAAGCTTACATTGCTCTGGAAAAAAAAAAAAAAAGCACAGCATACATGTTACATTTCTCCTTATGGTTTTTGACTTGTGGCCTCTTACAAATATTTTGCCTTTAAGTTTCTTAGAGTCGTTGAAGACTCTAACTTGACAAAGGGTGGCAGTAAAACATTTGTAAATTTTGTATAACTGTTAAAAGATATCTTCATTTGAAATTTCCCATATTGACTGCCTATAGGCTATATATTTGAGGCGTACCACTTATAACAATACTAGCAAAATCTCCCAAGTCAGTCAGTCAGAGTATTCTGGAGAAGACGTGGATATTCTCGGTGCATGGATTCCCCCTGGTTGCTCATTGACAGTCTCTATAACATGGCTTTACCATATGTGGCTACATAAATTTGACGCATAAAAGTTTGGTTTTCATGCATTTTGATATAGTTATTTTTATTAACTGTATGTTACTGATTTTATTAAATCACATACTGATTGTATTGTAGCATTTAACTAACACTATGTATACAGTTAAGCTCTCAAAAAGTTAATGGCAGAGGTCAGCTTCATCAATTTGAGTAACACCAAGGACAAGATTTCTGATGGGGTCCTACTACAACAATCCTTTTCTATGTATGGTTTAGCAATGTTTCCTCTGGTAGTTCTGTATTTTAATTCTATTACCACAATTCTACAGTTTCTACTCCTACAAAATTTTCATAGGAGGAAAAATGCAGTAATCCCAGCTGATGACTGAGAGAGCCTTGTGCACAGACATCCTGTGCCTTCCCTACAGCCTGCTGAAGCCAATTGGCAAGAAGGCTCATTTTGACACTATCGTCAAATTCCCGCAAACCACCTGCTGGCATGGACACAGACCTCACAGCTGTTGCTACTTTCATCACCTTTGGCTCTTGTAGAATGACAAACAAAAGCTACTTACTGGGGGGTGGTGTAGCATTCATCTACATTTTTCACATTCACATTATTTGACATGTTTTTTTCTATTTTTCTTTTCCATTAGTTCTGTTCAATGAAGTCTTAAAGAAAGTAGTACTTCTCTTTGAATTTTGGGATACAGTGGTAAGAAAAGAATGAGCTTCCCAGTATTTCCCTTAACATGTTCTCTTTCTGGACACAGTACAGAAGGTACTCAAAGGTAAAGTTCTATAGATTAAAAAAAAAAAAAATTATACATATAATTCAACAATTAAAAGCAGTTATACCTTCTAGTTTATTTCTTCTGACTTTTAGATCAGGTACGATCTTACTTTCTGATTCAATAACTTTTCTTTGATATGACTGCTGTAGGATGAAGGGGGATAATGCTAATTTGACAGTTTAGAAACACTGGGGTTTGCATTTGCTGTGGTTTGGCTGAGGTCTGTCCCCACTAAAACTCACGTGGAAATTTGGTCCCCAAAGTTGGGAACTGGGGCCTAGCAGGAGGTATTTGGGCGAGAGTCCTCCCTCCCAGGGAAATGGAGTAATTCCCCTGAGTGGGCTGCTACGACTGTGGCTTCCTCGGGTTCTCTCACCTGTGCTGTCTTTGCACCCACCTGAACTCCCTTCTGTACTTTCTGTCATGAATTAAAGCAACACAAGGCCCTCAACAGATGAAGCTGCCGAATTTTGAACTTTCCAGACATCAGAATCATGGGCCAAATAAAATTTTCTTTACAAACCTCTCAGCCTTGAGTATTCTGTTAATGGTCTATCTCAGCCATGGACTGAGACACTTCTCTGAAGGACTCAGGTTATTTACAAGGCCATCTGGTATCTAATAACCTAACGATACAGATATCACTGGTGCTGTCCAGATCACCGATTTCTCCCCTTGAATGGTACAGTCTGTTAAATGGACTCATATAAAATTCAAGGAAATGCAGTGCCTTTTGGAGGACCTAAAGTCAAACTTAATACTGTATTTCTTCATGCCTCTCCATGACACGTTGCTTTTATTATGTACTCCAAGAGCAATGGGAGGTCTCTAACTCAGGAGAACCAACATTCATGAAGTCAGGTCTCTTCCACGTGTGACAGCAAACTTCCCCAGTGTCTGAATTTTTTCATTTGAAACCAGTGTTCCTGCTAGTAGCCTGAAAACTGATGCCTGAACTTAGGGTGGGGCATTTGTATGTTTGATTTGCTCATCTGGTTTTCTTACCTAAGTGTAAATCTTAAGCTTCAGGAGTCACCTCGGTCTGTGCTCTACTCACCAACTGCAATTTTTTGCACTTTCCCACCATCTAGAAACCTAGAGTCAGTTTAAACTGTGGACTTTTTAATGCCCTTTTACTTCAGTGAGAAAACAAGCGTCATTCATTAATATAAATAATTTAATTAAAATGTGTTCAAGCCAACTTTCCACTTCACTACGAATCTGTTTTAATTTTATAGACTAAAACACTGTGATAAAAGCAGCATTTAAAACTCAGGTTTCAAATACAGTCAAGGCACTTCCACCATTGCTAGCCTTAGCAGTTCTAAGAGTTTTAGTATCAATTCGAATAGTTCTGCAAGAAAGTAGTTGTAGATTCACTTGCAAATATTTTCTTCTCCTTGTGTTCTCATTTTTCCGCATAGTAACTTTCACTTTCATAGTCACTTTCAGCAGTTAAGTGACCAATGCATGCAGTGGGGTATATATTAAGTAAACCAGGACTCCAGTACATTTCAACGCTGTTAGACACTCTGCAGCTGGAGCTGGTGTGCAGCCAGAAACAGAAGCACTTTAGGAATCTTATACCGTGTACTTCACAAAACAGCATTTAACTCAAATAAATTCATCTTAATATACATTTTCTGGAAAGATGCAATCCCCAACTTGCAACTAATACGATCCTTGATATACAATATATTTACGGTAAAGCTGTTAAATGTCCAATTTGTTTAACAGCTGTTTTTTTTTTTTTTTTTTTGTCCTTGGTAGAGTGCCATAGTATCATAGCTCACAGCAACCTCAAACTCTTGGGCTCAAAAGATCCTCTTACCTCAGATTTTCAATTTAAGTAGACAGGGGTCTCACTTTTGCTCAGGCTGGTCTCGAACTCATAGTTCAAGCAATCCACCCACTTCAGCCTCCCAGAGTGCTAGGATTACAGGTGTGAGCCACCACACCTGGTCAGTTTAACAGCTTTTTTTTTTTTTTGAGACAGAGCCCCACTTCGTCACCCTTGGTAGTGTGTTATGGTATCACAGCTCACAGCAACCTCAAACTCTTGGGCTTAAACGATTCTCTTGCTTCACCCTCCAAGGTAGCTGGGACTACAGCTCCCACCACAATGCATAGCTATTTTTTTTGTTGTTTAGCAGGCCCTGGCTGGGTTTGAACCCACCAGCCCCGGGGCATGTAGCTGGTGCCCTAACTACTCAGCAATGGGCACCGAGCCAGTTTAACAGCTTTCTAACAAGACCGACCACAATTACCATAAAAAAGTGACATGTAATAAAAAATAAAGTACTTCAGGAAGGTAACCCAAATGTCTAGTGCCTCCACTCAGAGGAGATCTTCTATAATTAAATATTAAAATGGCATGCATGAATAATAGTGACTAACATCTTTGATAATTTCAGAAATAATATTCACCTGATTTTTGCAGGAGGGAAAACATTAAAACCTATTTTATATCATTCTTTTTAAGAAGCTAGTTTGGGGTTTAAAGCCTCCGTTATGGATCAGGAGAGATGAACACAGATGTCAGTGGGAACCAGGGAGGAGAGAACAGATGAAACAAGGCGGAAGAAAGCCAGCGGCTCAAGTGTGACAACAGGGACAGGAAGGGTGGCGGGTGCTGAGTGAGCAGCGCGTGTTTAAAAGGGACGGCTGCTACGGGTTAGTGTGGACTGGAGCTTTCTAGATATTTTGATCTTTGAGGAATAGAAGACTTCACGAAAAAAAATTTTTAAGGTCTAATGTTGGTAATCAGTTCTTCAAAAATCTAGGGTTAAAAATCAAAATGCCATGAATCCTGCCCCTGGTGCTACTTTTACAAATGTGAGGAAAGTGTTCCGTTAAGGAAAAGCAAGGCTCTAGTGAAAGGCAGAGGAAGCTGGGGAGCACGTACACAAGTAAGACTGGGAAACCTGGGACTCAAGGAGCAAGGGGTCACAAAACTCAGTAAAAGGAAAGGTTTCAAACGACTGTAAATTACCTTTTCACCAATTCTATTTTAAGAAATTAATGACATCCTAGCCCTCCGTACATACAGCCGATTGATTGAATTAAAATTTGTTCAGCATTCCTTTCTTCTAAAAACTACATAAATTGTACCAAAATTTCTTAAACGTGATTAAAAGTAACAATTTTGGATACACAGTCCAATTGAAGAACACTGCTGAAGTCTGTTTACCAATTCTCTTTAATCACTGAAGTCAGAGCAAATGTGCTCGTATTTTAAAAAGTAAAATGATAACGTCAGATTATTAAATCTTTGCTAGAAGCATCAATAAAAATTTAAAACAAAAGTGTGCATTCTTTATTCTGATATTTATACAAATATTTTCTGGGGTTGAGAGGTCAGCAGCACTTTTCCGCTGCAGTTGGCTTGAAGCTGTGGCGCGCGCCCTTCCCAATGGTTTATTGCACTTCGTGTACAGCCGTGTGCACAATTCTCCATTCACGTGTGATTAGGGGGCACCTACTCCGACCAACCTCTATACATATGCTTATGTATATATACACACACATGTAAAATTCTAAATGTTCTGTACATACAATATATACCATAAAAGATATATTTGGTAATTGAAACTTCTCAATAGAATAGGACTTTTAAAAAGATAATATAATTTTTACCCTGGTAGACTGAGATCTTCCCACAGTGTGGTGGTGTCTTTTTCTAAGGAGAGACAGCAAAATTGCAAGTAATGTGGAACCAGTATTTTGTTATTTGTTGTACCTACTTCACCTACTTCTGTAAATTAATTCCTCCTTTTCCCCGACCCCTGGCAATTAGTGCAGCAGAAACACAGAGAGGAGAGTACTGTACGTAGGTTAACCAGTTTGATTCAGCATTGAGGACCAGGTGTGCACATGTGCATATAATTGTTAAGTCTCTTCCTAACAAAGGTAATTCAATTTAGATCTTTTTATATTAAAGAAACCACAGATAAAATCACATGTGTATACAATATGGATGTTTCTAAAGTAGTATTATCCATGAAATGAGTTAATTACTTTTTCCATCTTAAAGCGTTAAAGAATTTGCAACCATGTTAAAAAAACTCTATTTAGAAAATCTGTGAGTCTGAGAAGTTTAAGAGTAATTTTTACTAAGTAACATATTATAATTTGGCAGTATGTTTAATTCTACCAAAAATCACTTGTTAGAAATGCCCTAACAGAGAATAAAGAGAATAATCAGAGAATAAAGATATCTCATCCCAGCCAAACAACCAAAGGGGCCTCCACCACAACCTACAGAAACTTTAGACTGTCACTTAAGATACATAAAGTGTTAGTTATTTAAAAGATATTAATTTCTTGATTTAGTAATGAGCAATTTCACTTAAGCCTAATCCTTTGCTTTTGGTACACTAGAAAACTCTAATCCTTTGTATTTATCTAGTACTTATTTAGGAACGGTAATCAGGTATTTCCTTTGAGTATGTAGAGACGTGCTTTGGTTTCCAGACAGGAAGCCCTAACACCTCATGTGGATCCTACCAGATGAACACCTACTCTGTTAAGTTTTTCCTGACATTTTGCTTAAAGAATTAAAAAAAAAAAAAAAAACCTGTAGCTCAGCGGCTATGGCGCCAGCCACATACACCAGAGCTGGCGGGTTTGAACCCAGCCTGGGCCTGCCAAACAACAACTACAGCAACAAAAATAACAATAGTGGGATGTTGTGGTGGGGTGCCTGTGGTCCCAGCTACTTGGGAGGCTGAGGCAAGAGAATCGCTTAAGCCCAAGAGTTGAAGGTTGCTGTAAGCTGTGACACCACAGCACTCTACCAAGGGCGACATAATTGAGACTGTCTCAAAACAAACAAAAAAATTAAAAAGAGGCTTAACTAAGTACATCAATTTCATCAACTTTGAGACAGAAAGCCTGTTTCAATTATTTTGTCAAAAAATAGTAAAAAACAATCAACCGAGTCTAGAATTTTACCATTCAAGGCATTTGTCAGTTTCACATTTAATACTATTATAACCTGCAGAAAAGTAGGGTTTGTAATCTTATTTCCACCCTTTAAAACTCTTTTACAATTTTTCCAACATAAAAGGATACAATGTTACATGATTACACATGAAGTACCCTTAACTCAGGAGATGAGACTGTAATTCACAGGCTTCAGAGAATAAATTACATAGAACTCAAATTTAGGTGCCATGGTTCCATGATGATGTGCTTATTAGCAACTTCACAAAAATCTTGGAGTTTTCAGAGATTAGTACCCTAGGACTGTCTCCGTAGTGGGAGCACACACCAACAGTAGCATATAAAGCTCTCCCACCTGGGGGTAGTGGCTCACATCTGCAGTCCTAAGCACTCTGGCAAGCTGAGGCAGCGGACTGCTTGAGGTCAGGAGTTATGAGACCTGGCTGAGTGAGAAAGGCCTGGTCTCTACATAAAACAGAAAAAAAAATCAGCCAGGGAGCAGTTAGTCAGGAGGCTGAGGCAGGAGGATTGATTAAACCCAGGAGTGTGAGGTTGCAGGTTGAGTTGCAGTTGCATGCTGATGCCACTGCACTCTAGCCAGGGCAAGAGATTCTGTCTTCCCAACAAAAAGAGAAAAATATATACGTATGTATGTTTACCTACTAATGACACTAGAGTATTTCTACCAGTGTATTATTGGTATTACTGCTCCTCCTATCAGAGGATGACTATACTTGTTTACATGATCCCAACAGCTGAGATCTCAATTGTTATCAAGTCAGCAGTTATCACTATTCTATGTATTTTATGTATGTGTACATAAATATTTATACACACACGCAAAAATGTGGGACAGTGATTGGTCAAGTCATGTTGGTACAGTTTGTGTTCAATTACATGTAACTCATATCAGCCTCAAATTTTTGAACTCCAAATAAATAAAGTGAAATCTATAAAGATAAAATTATTTACAAATGCAAATATTTGACCTGAGAACTTCATCTAGAACTGTTTCACAGAAAAGGCAATTATTAGCAATCTGTGAAACAGAAAAAATGCACCAAGAGTTAAACTAAAGAATTCAGACTTAGAGATCCACTTACCCACGCTGCCTCCAAGAGATGCATAAGGATATTTAAGAAAACTTAAACTGATCTGTAGTCAAGAAATTAATCATTTATAACTTCAAACTTCCAGTGTTCATCCCCCTTAAACTTCTTCTTTAGCATATTAGTCTTACTGTATTTTGGAAGTGGGTAAGAGTGAAAAAATACCCGAACTCAGTGATGTGCTGAGGGTTCCACAGGGAGCAGGGCAGGGCTGCGTCACTGTTGCTAACCATTTGCTCTGGACGGAACCAGGGGCACAGCCCAACAGCTTTTGGCTCTACACTGAGCTCCCCGAATAAGAGCAATTGGCTAAACAAGTTCAGTGTTTACAAAGAAAAAAATGTCAAAGTGAAACAAAAATCTACATAAAGGCAAAATATGATCAGATTCTTTGCTTTACAATGTGACCATAACATTACCTGCTTACAGAAATGAAAAGAAATGGTTCAACAAAGAATCAAACTGGTTTCTCTGGGTATGTATCATTACAATGAATTGCTTTACTCTTTCTTTATGCTGTGAGCAGACAGTGATTATTTTGGAGAAGGAAAAATAAAGTGTGGAATTAGTAATGCAGATGCTGACAGGCAAGTGGCAGGACGAGATAGAACCCCTCGGACAAGTGCTGCTCTGTTCCCGTCCCTGCTGCTCTCACCCCCCAAGTGAAAGCCCAGAATAACCCAAGCCACTTGAACAGGAGTGTGCGCAACTGTCAGCTGACAGACAACATAAAAACAAGTCACGCTATGTTATTTATCTGTGGTCACGTTCTTCAGGGTTAGTCCAGTAACTCAAGACTTTACATTCTTTTGTCTTTATTCATTTTAATTAAACACGTAAAGGTTAATAAACAGACATAGTCCAGAGTTAGTAGGTTGGTATTATAACATTTATTAAAATAATGCTATGGGTTAATAGAAACAGCAAAGAACCAAAGAATTAAAATGCAAGCTATGTAAAATCCCAACTAAAACCCAAAAGTGTCTAATGTATTCATTCATTAGCTAACTAAAGCC